>JAQMYL010000009.1:26558226-26571058 GCA_030014365.1 Clarias pachynema | reverse complement strand
TTTTGGCACCGGTACCGTTTTAAAAGTATCGATTTGGCACCGGTATCGAAAAAAACCCAAACGATACCCAACCCTACACTGTACTCACACGGCCTCCAGAGTCACCTGATCTCAGTCCAATAGACCCTCAACAAATCTGCAGCAAAATCTCCAGTTGAGGGTTTCCTGCAGCGTGTAGAATCTGTGCCCCAAAGAATGAAGGCAGCTCTGAGGGCAAAATGTGTACCTAATGAAGTGGCCAGTGTGTGTAGGTACTGTATGTATCTTTGTGAATTCTTTGTAATCTTTAGCAAAAAAAAAAAAAAATCACAAAAGAGGGAACTGGACTTTAAACAGCATTTCCACACAAACACACTCTGCCAGGTTTCCATGTTTGTGCAAAAATGCTCATCTCTTAATGCTCTTCTCTTTAATCATCACCTGTCCAAAAACACACACAGTGTAAAAAATACAGAAACAAATTTGTTTTTGGAAAACAAAATTTTATTTTTAACATTTTTAAATTCCTTAGATTATTATTTTTTATTATTATTCACAGGGGAGGGAGGGAGGGAGGGGGGGGGGGGACACAAACTTTTGCCTTCGACTAAATTAATTACAGAATGTTTAACACATCGACCAATTTACATACAGGATTAATCACATCCAGGAAACCTGCGCGATCATGGTGTAAGTGAGCGTTAAAGCTTGACGAGTTTCCCTTTAACGACTCGACCAGAATGTTCTCAACTTTATTTATTAAAACAGGAAAAAAAGAGAAAATGTAAATATTATTAATCGGGTAAAATCTGTTTAAAGACCCGTTAAAGCATATTTAATATTATTGCTCTGCCTATAAGCGCTATTTTAACATATTGTACACTTAAGTAGTAGATTGTAGCCTTTAAGTGCTTATATACACATATATATAAATATAGGATTAAAACTATTGTTATTTATACAGTTATTAAAATTCTATTCGATGGAATTTTAATCTGAGCCAAAAAAAGAAAGAAAAAAAAACATGCAGGAATGCAGTTAAGAAAACAAAGCTTTGATCTGGTTTAATTTTATTCTTATTTCCTTTATTAGAAGTGCAAAAGAAGTCTGTAATATTTTATGATGCATTATATTTGCTTACATCTGTTATGTTTTTCCCCCCATCAGAAAAAATTAATTTCAACTTTTAATTTTTTTGTTGTTGTTAAAATCACTATTGTGATTGTGTGGACGTGGGGAAGATCTGAACTCGAGAGAGAGAGAGAGAGAGAGCTGCCTTTCTGATTGTTAATCAAATGCACACAAGTCCCATTCCTAATGCTTTACATAGTGTGTGTGTGTGTGTGTTTAAGAGATTAATCACTAGTTGATCAGTAGACTTTTGCACTTTGGTGTTCTTTTGATCACCTGCTGTCTCTCATGTCCCTTCAGACGTCACCCCATTATCTTCACTCCTTCCTTTTGGACTCAACGCTCCTGTTCTCTCCCTTTTTCTCCTTTTCTTTCCTTTTAAATCTTTTTTTCTTTAATTCCTTGTCCTCTACCTGTCCTCATTCGGCTTTCAGTCTTTTCATACATCCATCAATCTCAGATATTCTTTTTTTTTTTTCTTTACCCCTCACACATTTGTCTCTCTTCATCTTCAATCTTCTTGCTTGCTTTACATTCTCTTTCTCCATTAGTTTTTCTGTATTCATTTCATTTCTTTTCTTTTCTTCTTGCCACTTGAGTCTTAATTTATTTGCTTTATACCGGTCAACTTTTACTTTTGAACTTTGTTTTATTCCTTCATTGCTTCCTCTCTCTCTCTCTCATCCTCAGCCCCTCTCCATTTCTCTCTCGGCTCCGAGTGTAATTCTGCTCACTGCAGGCGGTGGGAGATGATCAGACCGAGATCAGACATCCAGCAGCAGCAGCTATCTGATAGTTATTCATTTCTCACAGCTTCAGCTTAGGGGTCATCTAGGGATGAACCAGTGCCATCTATGAAAACCAGTTACCATGACAACCTTAGTGTAAAGTCACTTTTTTCCCCCTTTTTTTAAAGGTAGCCTAATAGTTTCATGTAGGAAGCGACACATGTCCAGTAGGAGCTCATGTAGGAGATGATCAACAGCCCTCTGCAGAAGTACATGAGTTTTAATAGCAATTCAGAGTAAAGTTTTAATCACTTTATTACACATCTAAAGCAGGTCCCGGTTTCGCTGTGAACGACTCGCAATGTTCCCAAACAAATCACTCGACTCTCTGCTCGTCTAAACTCTCGAGTGTAAATCTTCACACACGTCCCGAATCCATGCGTGAGCTCAGATGGAGCTTCTTTTAGATTTAGGAATGTACACAAGTAGAATGTATTTCTATTATAAAAAAATGTTTTTTTAAAGCGATGTGGTTTTTTTTTTTCTTTGGTAAATCGTGCAGGTATAAAACACGAATGATAGACATACTAGGGTTTGTGTGAGTGTGTATCCTTGGGTGTGTGTGTGTGCGCGCGTGACGGCTCTTCCCCTGATTCAGCTGCTGTAGATATTCGCTCTGTCCTCGCCGCGATTCGGCCCGCGGGCTTCCACGACTCTCGGTTCTCTGTTTCACGGTTTTTTATGTGACTTGAAAAGGTATCAGACATTTACACTCTTAGCTACAACCGAACTCTTATTAATAAAACGTTCATAATCGAGTCATGTGACGTGGCAACTGTGCACAAGTTCCCTGAGCGAGCTGTTCCTGAGCAGACTCGGCGTAAACACAACGGCACTCGATGTCCGCTAGCTGTGGTTAGTGATTAGTGAAAACACCTTGGTGGTCTCTGTCTGTCACTGTACTCGCTATACGACATGCTTAACCTGCAGCAACTCTCTGAAGTGTAAAAACTTTTTTAAAGCAAAATAAAGACGTACTGATTATGAACTTGTTCCATCTGCTGTGTGGTTTCTTCTGTCTTCAGTTTCTCTCACACACCAAAGTGTTTTAACACCATCTTATTCATCAGACCCTGGGAGAAGGCAAAGTACGAACCTGCACACACACACACACACAATGTGTTGATTTGTGACGAGATCAAAGTCAGATTTAGACTTTAACTAAGTGCTTCACATTTACGACTCGGTGTGGAGCAGAGCGCCGACATCATCACACAGTGACATCACTTGACATGAGAGTAACCTGAGAGACCGAGCGCACGGCGTCCACACGGAGAACCCGGTTACACTCCTCTCTACGGTAAGTACGGAACCCGAGTCCACGCACTTGTAATGAGTTTAACACACGGCTTGGATCACTGGGTGGGGTTTCGCTCTGTTTTTAGCGCCTGGAGATACTTTACTCCTCCGGATATTTTACACACGGAGCTGCATCATCAGCACACGAGCCACATCGTGTTACAGACCAGAAAAAAAAGAAAGAAAATCCATTAGATGGTCATCACACCGAGAACCGCTAACGTCCGACGCTCAGGGTTTATAATCACGGACACACGAGACTCTCCACAGAACGCTGACGTACGAGTGTCTGAGTGTAACAGGATCACACCGCATTCCTACATCAGCTCACACACACACACAGACAGACACACACACACACTACACATCTCAGCTGTGAAAAATGTGCTGATTATTAGATACATGGACACATCAATCCTTTACTCAGACAGAAGTTAAAAAAAGTTCTGATCCCCACATCCGTTATAAAGCCACATGACGTACAGTGCTGTGAAAAACTATTTGCCCCTTCCTGATTATCTCAAAGATAAATACAAAACACATTTTCTTTTAATTAATAAAATTACATTTCATTTATTAAGAGGAAAAAAAAGCTGTCCAAACCTACCTGGCTATATGTGAAAAAGTACACCCCCCCCCTAAATCAAGACTGAACTATTCAGAGCCATGTCAATCAGTTAAGGCTGTGGGTAACTGATCAGGTGGTCGGGGGTTTCGAGCCCCAACACCGATAAGTTACCACTGTTGAGCCGTTAAGCAAAACCCTTGACCCTATGTGATCCAGGGGGCGCTGTATCCTGACTGACCCTGTGCTCTGACCCCAGCTGAAATATGCACAAAGTACATGTGATAAAACTCAATCCTAAAGTGGAAAGTTGAGTTAAATTTCACTTGCCACGCCCAGGCCTGATTACTGGCAGACCTGCTGAATCAAAAAATGTATCCTGAATGACTTTACATTATACATCTGAGCAGTTGAGGGTTAAGGGCCTGGCTTGCTTGCTTAAGGGCTCAACAGGGTTCAAACCCCAAAACCACCAACTGTCACGAACAAGACATCACTTAAATAGAACCTGTCTGATAAAGAGAAGCGCGCGAAAAGACAAATAGATAAATAAAAATCAGGCAGGGAGCAAATACTTTTTCACAGCACTGTAAGTGTAGTGGATGTAGACGCACTAAAGCGCAGCGATGTTGGACGTATTGCTGCAAACTCTGTAAAGCGACCGTATTCCTGGAGAACTTAATCCTCATTATTCCTCGTGTTTTCCCTGCTCTGCCACGCCCACCTCAATTAGTAAATGAAAGCGTTAATGAAAGAACCGCTGATATAAAGATATTAGGAGAAGAAACTACATTGTCCTAAAATTACAGAATATAGTAAAAAATAAAATTCAGTAAAATTAATGTGACAGTTTTGATGATCATCTGCTATCCTTCATGAACAACGTGCAACTGTGATGCAACAAAACTGCGTCTATGAGGCAAAACAAAAGTTAACTAATGTAGCTAAGTTAGTACAAGACACATCCGCTCTCTGACGTCATACAGAGCGAGTCTAGCGGTCTGAGGGGCACAATTTAAACCCAGGAAACATAAAACAGCTGAACAGAACATTCAGTAACGTCACTGATTAATTAATTAATCAATTTAATTAAGCTACATTACTGTATCAGTGCTGGTAACAATGAAAATTAAGTAACAATAAAAAAAAATAATTCAAATAGTTCTGATATAAAGTGTGAGTAGGTTGGATGAAGTCACACCACATCTCACCTGATGAAAGAAATAAGGAAGATTACTGTAGATGATTTGAAGTTCGAGTTCCTTCACATATGGCATCTGTAAAAAAAAAATAAAAAAAAAAGGTTTTAGAAAGTAACAGATCAAAACTGCAGCTGGACCAACATGAAGAAGCTGAAGTGTACGTACCTGGCGATCGTAAAGGAGGAAAAACACCGGCAAGACGCAGAAACGATGAAGTGATGAATGAGTGTATTCAGTTCATGTAGGTCAGATGTAACTTCGGTGCAAAAATATAGACCGAAGAGTCAAACAATAAACAAAGTCTGAACACGACTCTGCACAGGAAACACATTCTTATTGAAAAATATATAAATGTCTAGCAAGTTGTTCCTTTTGTTTAATTCTCCACATCAGCAGCAGTTGTGTTTTTCTTTTTTAAAGACATTCTTGTACTAATGAATAAATATTTTTGTAGTGAAACAGGATTAATAGGTCATATTTTATTCATGCTGTCATTAAATTAACATTTTCATACATGAATTATTTTAGAAAGATCCAGATTTTTTCAAAGGTTTCATTTTGTTGCAAAACTGTCAGAAAACATACAGAAGATAGTTAAAGCTGGACGTCTTTAACTTGAACCATCACTGGTGTTAAACTGGATCGTTCGTGGAGGATCAGTGAGGGAAGAAAGGATTTTTTTTTTTTAAATAAATAAATAAATTAATGACTAAATAAAATCTTTAATTGTCTGTAAAATATTTAATGCTGACCAAAATTATAGAAACTATGACTTTTAAAATAAAAATGTCAACAATGTAACAGTTAAAATAAATTTTAATCTTGATCTAAAACTATTTTTCTTCTTATTATAAAGTTTATTTATTTTATAGATTTATTCATTCATTAAGTTGATTAGAATTTTTTAAGTGGTTTGGAGATATATCTTCTTAAATTAACACACCAGACGTATTTTTAACTCGTTGTTTAGATCAGCATTTCCCCAAAACCTTTTTAAAACGACAAACCCATCGTGACTCAGTTCACACCAGAGATTATTTACACATCATGAGAAAAGTTCATCTGTGCAAAAATTTATGTTACTGATTATTTTTATTTCCATTTACACACCACTTTATAAACCAGTGATTTCTGACTCCACCAAGTTTAGAAAAAAACAACAATAAAACCTAGCAATATAAATGTCTTTATGGACGGAGTCACAGACTGTCCGACTGTCATCCTCGGGTTATCATCGTACAGCGCCTTTCTAATCAGGTACACAGAGAATAATTACACAAACACACACACATACACACAGAGACGATACACTTGTGTTGAGTAGCTTTATATTGAAATTGATGAAGTATACACAATGCAGTAGACTATTAGCACGTCGATACACACGTCACGCAGGACCGGGAGAGGTTTTTGGCGAGTGACAGATGAACAGCAGTTCAGTTCCACATTAAAGACAGAACCTTAAAGCCACGCGTACGATCGTCCGGCGACGTCAGGAGGACGACGTCACCATGGAGTAGAAATTATACAAAATAAAACAGACAGAAACAAACTCAAACCTTTAATGCTTTTTATGTACAAGCCGCCAGTGCCTCGTGGAATGACCCCTTTATTTATTTATTTATTCGTTCGTTCGTTTACTTTTCAAACGAGAGACAGAAAGGGGCTTCCTGTGACAAACTCGAACCGGTCAGATCCGGTTATAAATACGTCTGTAAGGTGCAAAAACCTAAAAACCCAAAGAGTGTTCTTTACATAGCCTTGTTGGGCACACACACACACACACACACACACACACACACACACACTCGCACGCACACACACACTCGCACGCAAGGTCCGAGACGACCACGTGTTTGTGCTCTCTGTGTCTCTGGGCAAGTGTGTGTGTGTATATATGAGCATTTTCTCTCACACACACACACACACAGAATAAGTGCTTGAGGACTCGGACGGATCATAAAGTTAACGCTAATGCTAATTAATAAAAAAAAAAAAAAAAAAAAAAAAAAAAGGAACCGAACTAGCATGCTAGCTTGTGCTGATCGATGTGTGTATCATCAGCAACTCAAGAGGAGTTTAAAGATCAAAGAGATTAAACATCATACCTACTGCAGAGGCGGAGCTTTTCCTTAAGTGGACACGCCTCCTTTTTCAGGATTGGTCAGAAGTTGGGGTTAATGATCTGAAACCTGTCGCGTATTTCTTCTCTCTCTTCTCCTGCGCGGACTCTGAGGTGCCGAGTTTCCTCTCAGGGAACATTTTATAAATATAAAGGATTAAATATTACGACTTAAAATAATAATAATAATAATAATAATAATAATAATAATAAATCACTAATGGCACCTTTAACTTGGAAAAGGAGGAGGGAAAAAAAACCCTGCGCTACTTCTCTCTCTCTCTCTCTCTCTCTGTCAGACCGTCGCTCCTGTCTTTAGTGTACGTAGCTAACGTCGGAAAGACGCGCTAGCAAAAGAGGGGTGCCATTACTTTTCTTCATGATGGAAATGTGCTTCTTTGCCTCGTCTCTTGTCTGAGGTGATGAAAATCACCGTGTGGTCACTCAGTCAATGGCACAAGGGTCCTTTAGTGCGCATGCGGACACACACACACACACACACACACACACATCTAACATCTTAATTTTCTATAAGCTCATGTAAATTCATCATCAAACGGAAATTATAAAAGCTCGTCTTCCCTAAAGAAGGCTGTTAGTTTGTTGTTTTTGTTGTGCAAGTAGTCTGGAGTAGAACAGTAGCTTGAGTGTTGTGTTAATATGTGTGTGTGTGTGTGTGTGTGTGTGTGTGTGTGTGTGTGTGTGTGTGTGTGTGTGTGTGTGTGTCAGTAGTATAAAGCCTAGCGCTAAAGCCTCCGTTGCTTTAGTATATTCTGTGTGTTTTGTTTTTACTCTGCAAAGATCAGGACCTTTTAACAAAAAAAAAGAAAAAAAAAAAAAAAAGGAAAATAAATGGTTCGTTTTGGTGCCGTGGAGGATCACCACACTGATAGAGACAGACAGACAGAGAGACAGACAGACAGACAGACAGACAGACAGGTGATCTTTAGGTGGTCTCTTTGCCCTGAGCTCCCGTCACCGTCTTAATGGAGCTTAACGTTCGGTTGAACCAGGTCTTTTTCGCCGCTTGCACTTCGTTCAGCGCCAGAGCCAAGTGGTGGGCCAAATCCTGAAACACACACACACACACACACACACACACACACACACACACACAATATCAGACTGGTGAGCTAAAGCTGGTGTGTGTAACACTACATCCACATTAGCAAACAACATTTAAACTGAAACTCTCTACACGGTGTTTCTCCAGACGATTAACAGCCGTTTTTAAAAATCTGTCTGGGAGAACGACGCCATCCGCGATGGATTAACTAGCAGCGTCCCGTTCACTCTCGCGCTCCTGCTGTACCTGTTTATCCTAACAGTATGAGTACAGCGTTGTGTACCGAGAGGCCGGAAATACAGCGGAGGTCGGCTGTCGTTAAAAAAAAGAATAAGAACGACATACATGGGGGAAAAAAAACTGCAAACACACAAGTTCTAGCGGTGTGTGTGTGTGTGTGTGTGTGTGTGTGTGTGTGTCGACGCGGGGAGGCCTCAGACATCACACTGCACATTTGGGTTTCCTGATGTCACACAGATCCAAAGTTAACATTACATTTAAAAACGTGTACATTTTACTGCTACTGGAATACGAGAGTAACGACACGGAAATGTAGAACTCAAAATCTGCATATTATTATTATTATTATTATCATCAATGGTTACAGAAACAACTGAAAACAACCATAAAAGTTTTATTTTATGAATCTGTGCTAATTCTTCTCTTATGTAACCCATTTATTTTGTGTGTGTGCACTCGGGTCACCTGTATCTTGCACTCGGCCTCCACCAGCTGCAGTTTGGTCTGCGCGAGTTCCAGCTCCATCTCCCTGAGCTGCGCCTGCAGAGCCTCTTTCTCCTCGTCAGTCTCGTCCTCGCTCAGCTCCTTAGGAGCGCTCAGAGCCTTCACTCGCCCCTCCTTACTGAAGAGCGCGCTGCACTTCTCACAGCCCTCCACCTTCATCTACACACACACACACACACACACACACACACAGACACAGAGCGGGGGTCGAGCAGGAGCACAAAGTGAGGAAATCACCCTGAACTCAACACCATGTTTTCTTTATCAGTGAGAGTACGAGCAGCATCATGATGACGATGATGATGATGTCCACAGGAGAAATACAGGACACTCTACACTCTCTCACACACACACACACACGGTCTGTGCTGTGTGTCCTCAGACGGCCCACTAATCTGTGTCTGAGTTGCGCGTCCTCCATCAAGAGTCCATCGTCTACTCAAGAGCCTCCACTTCACTCCTCACCTCGTTAGCAAACACTAAATCATCTCCTGCTCAGAGTCTCCACCTCACTGCTGAAACCCTCAGATCGACCGGCGCCTTCTCACCCACTCCACACTTCAGACTTGAACACACGAGTCTCTGATTATTGATTTGTACGTATGTGAGAAAAATTTGCACAGCTTTTCAAACCAGATGCACACAAACTGCATTTTCTGCTCGACTCCACTTAAAACAAGAAAAATATATAAAATGAGCTTCTGCAATCGAATAATCAGGTCCGTGTAACTTTAGCACTGACGTGTTCAATTCACAAAACATGACACAAAACCTGACATAAAATTTAAAGGAATAAAGCAAAAAAAAAAAAACCTCAGCTGCAGCACACTGAATCAAAGGATGCCAATACTTTTATCAATAGTTTTATGAATGTGGAGAGCAAACTGTGTCAATCTTCAGAACAAGACAAACCTCGTATAACAGTCAGTAGGGCAAAATTTACACCCCAAACTCTTAAGGTCCATAAAAACAGACCTGGAGCAGGAACCAAAAAAAAAAAAAAAAAAAAAAAAAGGTTCCTGAATGCTAATTAGACAGATATGAGCTTTAGTTCATTAAGCTCCGCCCCTAACAGTCCTTGAAGCAGGAAATAGTTTCCTGATTAGTTGTTAGTTGTTCTAAACCGTATTGTATCTGACCAATCAGCAATGTTTTGTTATTTCAAGCTCCGCCCCCCAAAAGTCTCTGGTCATTAAAAAGACTCTGCAGCAGGAACTTTTCGACAGTTCCTGGACAAAAATATAAAAAGGGCTGATTTTTGAACATGAACTATAAACTAAATTGGACAGTCTATTAAACTTGTGTTTTCACCAAATGGCAACATTCTGAAATAACAAGCCCCGCCCCCAGTAGTCCTCGGCCCTTAGATAAGAGTATCAGCTCTAAAACAGGAAGTAAACAGTGACCTGATTGGTCAGTTTATAAAGCTTATGTTTGTCCAATCTGCAGTGTTTAGTGTGTAAACTTCACCTCCGATATGTAAAAATATAATTTACTGTGACTCTGAGAAGGAACCACCGCTATTTGACCAATCAGCAATGTTCTATATCTCAAGCTCCGCCTCCAACAGGCCAAGGAACTTAAAAGTCAACAGCAGTTTGTTGTCAAAAATAAAAAAGCACTGATTCTAGAACAGGAACTATAAAGTATATCAGGAACCATCCAGATAATGATCGTATGATCGCAGCATCAGAAGCTACCCGGCGCGTCCAGTAAATAACCCGCAGGACTGATCACCACGCCCACTCAGGGTGAGACTCTACAGTCTAAATCCTTCAGAATGAGTTTAAAGTCTCAGTAGGTTTCTCGTTAGCGTGACTCAGCGTTGCGCTTCGTCTCCACAGAGATCAGACACGTCTGAGTAAATAAATATGTGGTGCCGTGTTTATGTAGCGGATGAAATGGTGAGGAGTTACTCACCCGGATCTTCTCCAGTTCTCCTTTGTTAGCCGTCTGCTGTTTCTCAAGACGTTCACTCAGCTGAGAGCAGATCTGACACACACACACACACACACACCTCAAGTATGAGAAAAGCAGTGATGATTTTTGTCTGACATGAAGGAATTAATGACAGCAGACTGGCTTCGTCTAATCACAGAGCAACTAATCATCTATTAAAATCAATAATCTAGAATTGCTAAGAATTTGCTGGTAACCAACTAATCAACTGCATTTCAGGATGAATTTATTAAAACCATATACAACACTGTTTTTATTAAAACCATATATTTATATACCAGTAAATCTATCGTTACTCATGCATCATCGTTCTGATCACCAAACAATAAACAAAACAAAAACTTGATCTCATTTAAATGTTAAAAAAAAAAAAGATTGTGATTATGTATTTAATCATACCCTTAGCCCCGCCCCTTGGCACACCCTTTAACCTTACCCTCATCATGTCACATAAATGTCTAAATAATCATCCATTTCAAAATTTGAGGTCAATTTGAAAAAAAAAAACCAAAATCAAAAAGTCCAGCCTTTAAAAAAATGAGACGCCTGAAGATAATTTATATAAAACAGCTGATCATTTGTGTGTAAACTTTATAACTTTGTATGTTTTTTAAGTTTACTTTCACTCAAACTAAATTTTGATCAAGATCCTCACCAACGTAGTTATAGACATATATATTTAATCATTTAAAAGTTGTTAGAAATCTGTTAGAAAGTTCATTTTAGGATAATATTTATGTTCTGAAAGTCCATCATTAGAGAAATATCTAAAGGCTTCTTGTGATTGTTTAAAGTCACACATGGTGGTGATTTATTTATGATTTTCCTCTCACTCGGTGTCTCACTCGGTGTCTCACTCGGTGTCTCTCCAGGATCTTATTAATCCCCCACCTGTCCTGTTCTGTCTTCATTTCCACCAGTCTCTCACTAACTGCATTACCCATAATCCTCTGCTAACTTCATGGGGAACGCACTCTCATTTTCACAGACAAATTAAAAAAAATTCCATTCCAAATTGAGCAGACTTTTTTGTTTCGCCTGATAACACGCCCGCCCGCCCGCCCGCGCTCGCTCCACCAGTGTGACACGCGCAACACATTTACGCCAACACCTGGTGCATGACCTCACTCCATGCAGCTTCCTATCAGAGAGTGCATCACACACACACACACACACACACACACACACACACACACACACACACACACATACATTCTGCATGTTCCTCATCAAAACCTTTCAACGAAATCAAACAACTGCACAATGTTTTACTTCTTTCTGTTTTTTTTGTCCTCAGGCTGTTAATGAACACAGAAGGCTTCATCTAAAGGACAAAAAAAATAAACAACAAAAAAACATGACATCACAGTATTTAGCCTAAACAAACAGAACAGCAACAAAACTAAAAATTTCAATGGTTTTGAAACTCAGAATCAGTTTCTCGTCCAAAGCCACGACCTAAAACACACTTGCACATTATTTCAGCTCAAGACAGATGGCGTGAACTAGGAAGAGGAATTAAAAAATAGCAAAAATAACAAACAAAGGCGAAACCCAATTATCATCTGCTAGAGGAGTGGGGGTGCCAAAACTTTTTTTGCAGCATGAAAAATTATTCTGTTTGCACTTATACAGTAAATTATTCCCACAGCTCAGCATCTTCTGTGGTTATTATTCACCAAATCTGTTTAGGAAAAAAAAATTTATATTGATATTTATAAAATATTTTATATTAAAAAACTGCTGTGGTATAAAAGGAATAAAATGCGCAATTAGAGAAAAATAATGGCGTCACCGGCTGTGGATTTCTTTCCTGTAACTTTGTGTCCCGGTGTGTGTTATTACTCACTAATGCCAGACACTGAGAACAGGAATGTACTGCTTTATAACTCTAACCAAAGTGTGTGTGTGTGTGTGTGTGTGTGTGGGGGGGGGGGGGGGGGGGGGGGGGGGGGGGGGGGGGGGGGGGGGGGGGGG
>JAQMYL010000009.1:26507745-26537693 GCA_030014365.1 Clarias pachynema | reverse complement strand
AGACAGACAGACAGACAGACAGACAGACAGACAGACAGACAGACAGACAGACGTGATCGGATGAATAATTGATAAACAGATTGGCAGATGAACAGAGATAAAGATGAATAAATCACTACGTAATCAAACAGAGGAACAAACAGACAAGTAATAAAATACATTATTAAGCAACTAAACAGACAGATAGAGAGATAGAGAGATAAACAAAAACAAATAAACATACATGAACAGTAATTGAGTAAACAAGCAGATAAATGAATAGATGTACAGACAGATACCGAGATGGACGGAGACTCTCACTTCACTCCTCCAAATTAATAAAAGTATAAAATTGTTTGCTTTGGTGTGGAACTGAAAACATAGTGAAGTTTGGGCAACACTGCAGTGTGTGTGTGTGTGTGTGTGTGTGTGTGTGTTCGTTGTGTTAACGTGGGTGTGTCTGATGGACGGAGGATGGAGGGAGGCGTCCGTGGGAAACGCTGCACCGATTGTTCTTCCTGAACGACAACAATGGGCAAAAATGGCCTTCTGTTATTCTTTGGCCGAGCTGATTATAAAACCTGGGACTGGACTGATGAAAGCTCTGGAGAGAGAGAGAGAGAGAGAGAGAGAGAGAGAGAGAGAGAGAAAGTAAAGTAGATCAAGCAATAGAAAAGAAGAGAAATAGAGAAAATAAGAGAAATGGAAGAGAACAAATAAGAGAGTTGTGAGAGAAAAAGTGGTAAATTTAGGGAAATGGGGAAAGGAAGAAGGTAAAGAAGAAAGAAGTAAATGAGAGGTAGATAAGAAAAGTGAAAAGAAAGTAGAGAAAGATGAGCGAGAGTGAGGTGTGAGGGGAGGAGAAGACTGGGAGAAATAGCAGATAGAGAAGAAAGAACAGAATGTGAGAGAAGAGAGAAGAAAGTAGACAGAGATGGGGAGAAAGCAGAGAGAAGGAGAGAGAAAAAAAGAGAGCAGAGAACAGAAGAAAGAGAAAGAAGGACGGAGTTGAAAATGAGGAGAGAGAGAGAGAGAGACAGGCGAGAGGAGATTTGGTATTCCCTCAACATCTTCAACTGTCTGAGAGAGTGAAGGAGAGAGAGAGAGAGAGGAGGATGATTCTTCCTCCTCTCCGGTGCAATCCATCAGTGTTTGGAGGAGAGCTGGAGGAGACGACACACAGTTAATGGAGTGAGAATGTTCCGGGACGCCAGCGAGCCTCAGCGCCTTTTTACACTCAGCACTTTACCGCCATTAAACACGCCATGACACTGCAGATCACAAAACCAGTTAAATAACGACACTGCGTCATGGCTAACACACACACACACACACACACACACACACACACACACACACACACAAAACACAACACAGGTGTCAGGATCACATTTATTTCCTCAGTGCAGATATACCAGAGTATAAATATCATCAATTATTTATGCTAAAACGTACATACATGACATCATTACAAAATAAAAACAAAAGGTACAGTAGAGCAGCTAACACACACCTGACTACACACTGTGTGTGTGTGTTATAACGTCATTTTCTGTATAGGGGGGGGGACTACAGGAGGAATACACTTTTAAGAAAGGACTGATCAGACGGTAACTCAGAGGCTGAACTCTAAGCACTTCACATCAGATGTAAAGCTAAAGAAAGTGTGTGTTTTTACTGCAGGGGAAACACACACACACACACACACACACACACACACAGCTCCAGACCGAGCCTAAGCGAAGTCCCACGTCCTAATACGGCACGGCAGCATGGGAGAGCGGGAGCCTCCCTGGAGACGACTAGCCCTTGACTTTGATTGCGAGAACAGAGTGGTTTTCCCACAGGAAAGAAAAAAATCTTTGGCATTAGAGAGAGAACAAAAAACAAAATGGGAACTCAAGAACGCTGGCATCAAAATGTAAAAAATAAAAAATAAAACAATGACATCAATGCTGAAACCTTTTGCCTAAATTCCCCCGGAGCAGACGTCTCGACACTGGATCGTCTAACATCCACTGCCTTGTCCATCAAAAAAATAAATTAAAAAATCAAAGAAATTAAAAAATATATAAAAATTAGAGTGAAATTGAAAAGACAAGCCAAAAAAAAAAAAACCTGTACAGATAACGACGATGCTTCAATATGGTATTTTGTTTACGGTAACCTATAATATAAAACTTATTTTTCTAATGTAATTCATTTGATAAGATTCATTCTGCGAGCCAATCATCATCCAGGAAAAACATGACATCATCACTTTGTCCAATCAACACTGAATGTTTTTCACAAACTAAAAATAAAAAGAATTTAACTGTTTCACATCCAAATCTATTGATTTACAAATAGCAGAAATGCAGAATATCATAACCATCATCAGTAAACCAGTATCAGTGTATTAAATATTACAAATGCTTGTTCATGACATGACATGCAAAATTCTAAATAAACTAAAGTTTCAGATGAAAAGTCTGTCTGCTAGAATTTCAACCAGTTTGCTGGTTAGAACATCAAAACTTTGCAAAATCTTAAAACAGCTACTTGTCCTGACTGAATCTTATAAAACTTGTCGCAATAAAATGTAACCATTACAGATAAATCTCGAGTCTGTAGTAACACACAACCATATTTCTACGTCATCTTCATCCTTTTCCACTTTTTTGCTTCAAACTAATTAAATCCTCAACTGCAAAAAGTTAAGAGCTATTTGTTTTAGAACGGACTGAATTACAAACAACTGGTGTAAAATGGTTAATTTACTCACTTTTAAACCAAGTCCATATTATATTTTGATATAATTATTTAAAGTCTATACCTGGTTTCACTAGTAACTTGAGATGTAATCTATTCAATCTTGAAAATTTCCTTTTTTTAGATAATCATAAATTTATAAAAATAAACAGATTATCAAACAATCTGATCAGTGGAAATACTGCATGCACACATTAAAACATTCTCAATCTCTCTCTTATTATGAAGTAACAACTTCTTTAAAACTTATATCTGTCTTTCTTTAATTTCTTACTGCAAAGATTTCTTTCTATAAAGAATTTTAATATTGACCAATGAATTCAGGACAAATTCAAGGTTTAAATAAATTTGTACAAGGTTTAAATACAATTGTAACAAATTTAAACAGAAGTGAAATTTGTGAAAAAATATTTTGAGTATGAAAAACTTTAAATGTAAAAATTTTTTAAAGCAAAATATTTTATGAATTTGGTTGTTTAAGATGTTTTCAGTTTGCCATCATTTCTGAAGTAAAAACTTTCAACATGATTCAAGTTTAATTTAATTCAACTTAATTTGAAACCTGAAAAGATAATATCGATATCACAATATGTATAATTAACCTTTTTTTTTTTTTAACAATTAAAAATTTTGATTTTTAATTCAATGTTACAGTTTAGTCCTGAATCTGGTGCTGTTGAATTCTGAACTTTTATTTTCTATTTTCTATATTATTTTTACTATTTATTTTTAACATTTTTATATTTATGCGATATAAATGTACCTTTGAATATAGTAGCTCATGTGGCGTATTGTAAAAATTAAATATTGTATAAGCATCGTAATATGACTGTAGTTTTAATGTTATGGTCCAAGGAACTTTAGTAATTGAAAATTTTTTCAGGGAATGACATGACAAATAATTAAAGAATTAAAAAATAATACAAAAGCCTCCTGAACCTTTTGCTGAAATCAGTCCTTTTTTAAAAAGTATATTCCGAGTACAGTTTTGACTCTGGAACCAAAAAAAATACAAAAACAAAAAATCCTCTGAAATAATTAAGTGAATAAAATCTGAACGAGCTCTTTGCGCCGTTGTTTGTTTGCTCGGCGTAACTAACAAACATCGACACAAAACACAAAGTCATGTGCACTTAATAATAAAGATGGCTCTGGAGTTAAGACGTTACGCTCGACTCGCTTCACTCTCACTCGAACACTACAGCTACAGTCCAAATGCGTCCAAGCACATGGCTAGAGGCCACCAGATTGTAATCTGTAGTTTCAACACACAACTGGAACACGTGGAACAAATAAAGAAAGCCCTTTTTTTTTCACTCCGTCTATTGTATGCGATATGCGGTTCTGCCATTTTACTTCAGAACCTCCAAAGAACAGACATATTGCACAGCACCCTGCCCTAACATGGCAGTTAAGAAACAGTCTAAAACCACGTTTATAATCTTTAAAACACTCTCAACATCGACATCTCGGAGATCTTTAAGTACAAAGATAACTTCGATGTTATATCATATAGTTTATCATATTGTTAGAAAAGTAAATCTATAATTGAATCTAACTGAACATGCAGTAAAGTCTTGACAAAAATATTTTTTTTTCATATCTTTGCTGGTCAAAACTGACTGCTACTCGAGAAAACTAGAGTTATCTTTGTCACAGTTCTACTGTATATAAAACATCAAGACACACACGTTCGTATAATGACAATGGTATAATAAATAGATTCTTTCCAAGCGCACGCAACCCACGATACAGAAAAAACTACTGCATACATGTTCTCAGACATGGCATTTTCATTCATTAGGTGTTTTTTTTTTTTTTTAATATATATAATTAAAGAATAGAAAAAGGAAACATCTGTTAAATATTTCACTTTGGTCATCTAGAAGACAAAGCTATCTACAATAAAACAGTACCGCTGAAGTTCTGACCAGTGTGACAACAGACCGACTTCACGCTCACAGCAGGGATATACTGACGAGACAAGACGAGACGAGACGAGACGACGAGGAGGCGGATTCCAGTGTCCTCCATTTTTCTTGGCACCTTCACGTATATAAATTATGAGTTATGTACAGAAAGGTCCAGATTAATAATACAGAGGAAATACTAATCTAAACTTGCTAAAACAGTCATGTAGCCTTTTTTTTCCCCATGTACATTTTTTTTTTGCACAAATTATTCTTTTGATTCTTTTTTTTTTGCTTGCTTTGCTTTGTATTTGTGTGTTCTTCAAACAGGTGTATTTTTTGTAACAAAAAAAATGCTCTGTTGTTACAGAGTTATAATTATTAGGTTTTTTGCTGTATAACTGTGAGACACAGCTCTCCGGCTTGTGTTATATTATGGTGTGATCCATAATCAACGCATTATTTACATTTTTTTTTTCTTGATAAATAGCACAATAAGGCATACAGAACTTTAGATAGTTAGAGTTCTCCATTTTGGAAAGTAAACCAAACATGCCAAGACAGCTGTGCTACACTAATGCTGAATGGTATAAAGAAACATCACATCGAATGACTCATTGCAAATCCAGGGATGCGATTCTGGCAAGTCAGCAGAAATAAGGACCATCAGCTGCCCATCGTATGAGAATGGCTTCACCTATGGTTGATGATTTATTTATTTATTATTTTTTTAATTTTTATAAAAACACAAAACTAAAGCGGGAATGATTCCATGAGGTCCCATGTCTTCCTATGAGAAAGTGCATCTTTGTGCAATCTGGGGTCAGGCAGAAAGGTTCGTTTGTTTGTTGATTCACTCTTGAATTGTCCTGTGACCAGAGGCAAAAGTTGTACAATCTGAAAAACGTGTGTTGGTACAGAACCAGTTAACGGAAAAGAACAAGGAAATGTGGCACATGATTAGTCAAAGGTTTCTCTTGTCCCAAAAACAAACCGCAGCACACTCTGGTTAAGATGGATGTTGAATGTTATTCCGTGTATATAATGGCGCTTATTTAAGAGATCCTACGACTTGACAGACAAGAAACTTACAACTTTTTTTCCCATAGATAAATACCAATAATAATAATAATAATAATAATAATAACCATAATACTTTCAGTGTCATGACATGTTTTCTTCATCCTCTGACTTTGTCATGTTTTGCATAACGAATTTCTATTCAATGCTGCACAAAACATCTGCCTGAACTACCCCTTGGACACGGATGATCAGGGTGCCGGGTGACTCCTTTGCCTCAAGGATTTGTCATGAAGACAATCAGACTGTGGGACGAGACCTGGGAATGCCAACCAGATGCCAACACAAGCCTGTTTCCACTGACCGAGACAAGCCGACGACACACACTATGCAACACTCTCTCCGGTCCACACTGGGCGCTACACGTGACATGCCGGGCGAGGAGGAGCTGCTGGAACTCCTGGGGTTTTTTTCGTGTCTCTGCGCTTTATGCAGATTAAACAGAGGCGTTTGAGGCCTTTACGGAAGGTGCTGTTCGACAAGCTGTAAATGAGGCAGTTGCAGAAGCTGTTGCTGATCGCGAGCCATGTGGTCAAAAAGGAGGCTGCAGGATGGCGGTATATTCCAGCGCTCTCTAGCAGGAAGTAGATGATGTACGGTAGCCACAGCAGGTAGAACACGCTGGTGATGCGGAAAAGCACGGTGGCGTAACGCTTGTCAGGGCCGGGTGGCTCTCCGGGCTCGGCCTGCTGCGGGCAAAATCGCGCCCGGCGCTCACTGATTTGTCGGGTGTGTTGACGGCATATCCGGAAAATGTGTGCATACGTGAAGCACACGGTGAGGGCTGCGGGTGCGTACAGCGCCGCTACGATGAAAGCAGTGAAGAGTGGCTGGGTGGCCCAGGACGATGAGCACCACTCGACGACATCACCGTGATACCCTGGCTTGCCCCAGCCAAAGAAAGATGGCAGGAAGATTAGGCAGGAGTAGACCCAAATGAGTGCGATGCAGGCACGGAGACGGCACGGTGTCACCAAGGCCGCGTAGGACAGCGGCCGCGTAATGGCCACATAGCGGTCCACGCTAACGCACGCCAACGAGGCCATGGAGACGCTCTTCAGCACACACACCATGTAACCAAACACCTTGCAAGTGAGTTCCTCATCCAGCCCTTTAAGGTGGTGTAACAAGGACAGGGATGGGATGAGGCAGCTTACTCCCACCAGCAGGTCAGCGTACGCCATCGTCTGGATGAAAGAGCTGGTGGTATGGTGGCTGAGTAGAGGTGCGCAGTGAAACACGAAGATGACAACCAAGTTACCGGCGATAATGAGCACGGTGAGAAAGAGGATGACGACGACTTCCAGCAGGCACGTGTTGAAGGTCTGAGAGTAGCCAATGTCCAGCAGGCAGAAGGTCACAGCGCTCTGGTTCAGCTCAGTTGTGTTCATCTTGTTAAAGGAGTGTGTGGGCACAGGAGGATGGAGGACGTTTTCCTCAGGGTGGGGGGCTTAACTCAGCAGATATTGCCCAGATTGCTGCTGGCCCCGGCAGACGGGATGGACGTGCCCGTGCCTGATGTCTGCCATCTCAGCATGAACACGATTCGCTCCGTTTTCCGCAGTCTAAGGGAATCCTTTCATGCACTGGCTTGCACAGTCTATATCCAGCAGTTACGATCCGATTTGTAAGCACAAAAAAAGTACCAGCATTAACGTCCACCCCCTTCACCCTTGACTTCCTCTGACTGGTTCTTGCCCTTTCCAGGAGAGACACAGCTGTGATGGAGCGATACAGACCGATGCCAGAGGAAATGTGGATAATAAAAAGGAAAGAGGAAGTAAAGTCCTTACCACTCTGATTAAAGGATGCCAACCTGCCCCCTTGGCACTGATTAGTCTGCTGGTGAGATCACAGACGGAAAAACAGTCTAGTCAAGACCCTGCAATCCTAAACAGCATTATCCGTGTGAATTTTTCTTTTTCAAAGTAACTTTGGTCGGTCGGAGAAGAGCGGGAAATCCTCTCGGCGGCTGCGGGGCTCCCGCTCACCCGCGCTTTCTGTGTGTGTGATCGAGGATGAAAGAACAGCCAGCGGTGATTGGCATTTCAAACAGAGCGAAGGGTTCTCCTCAGAGAAGGCAGTGTCTGGAATGGTAATGAGGGACAGAGTGGTGCGGTGCAGAGAGCACAGCCAGCCTCGCTTCCTTTCCACCCTCCCTTCCTCTTATTCTCTCACTCTCTCTGTTTCCCTCCCGCCCTCCCTCGTTCTCTCTATAGCACTGATGTATTTGTGCTCCTTCTCTCCCTCCCTTCTAGTGTATGCTGCAGCAGCAGGGAAGCTCCTCCTACTTTCTATTCCGGCCAGTGAGCAGATGCAAAAACAAAAAAATGAGGCATCCCCTTTTCTGAGCACGAGTGAAACATAAACTTGAATCTTTTCATATGTAAAGCGAAGTGCAAAAAAAAAGGTTTCTCTTTATTTGGCAGATACATCTCTTAACTGAATGCAAAAACACTCAAATGTAAAATATTCCTTAACATGAACCTTTGTAGGAACTATAACGCACATATTTACTGCACTAACTTGGTCTGTAACAATATTTAGGTGGTACGTGTCAGAATAACATCCACATCAAAGGGAGGACATGAGGTTTCCTAGCAGAACATCGCCCAGAGCATCACACAAGCCTCCGACAGCTCGCATTCTTCCCTTACTGCGTCCTGTTGCTGTGTTTTCCCCAAATAAGCGACACGCACACACCTGGACATCCACATGATGTAAAGGAAAATGTGATTCATCAGACCAGACCGCCTTCTTCCATCGCTCTGCGGTCGGGTTCTGATGCTCACGTGGCCACTGTAGGAGCTTTTGATGGTGAACACGAGGGGGTCAAGCATGGGCACTCTGACCAGTCTGCAGCTACACAGCGCCGTACGCAACAAACTGTGACTGTGTGTGTCCTGACTCCTTTCTATCAGAACCAGCTTTACTTCATTAGTTTGTGCTACAGCAGCTCTTCTGTGGGATCAGACCATACAGACAAGTGAGCCTTGACCTTGTCACCGGTTCACTGGGTGTCCTTCACAACAGTAGGTCTTGTGAGATGTTCCCGGTCTGCAGGTTCCACGCTCTGACCCAGTCGTCTGGTCACCACAATCTGGTTCTTGCCAAATTTGTACACTTACTCCTGCTTCTAACACATCAACTGTGTCAGCTGACTTTTCTCTTGCTGCCTCATATACCCACCTCCTGACAAATAACACTGTAGTTAGATGATGAATGTCGTTCACTTCGCTTGTCAGTGGGTTTAAGGTTATGGCTGATTGATGTACTGAACCATATTTTTTGTACTCAAAACTAAAATCGAGTGCCTTTAAAGGATCCCTCTGGGGAACAAACCCTTTAAGACCCATTTTTTGCGTTTTGTTTCATTCATTCATTCGCCTCATTTGATCTTAAACCTGTCCTCTGATATGATTACCTTTCGACTCAAACGCAGCTGAATTATTCATACATTAGTGCAGATTCATAATGGGAGTGCAAGTACAGCACAGGAATCTTTTATCATTTAGCAGCCATGGATTTCTGTCTAGTCCTGGCCCTATTCATCAAACTTCTCTTGAGCAAATACGATGGCAGTCTGAATAATAAATTTACTGAATATGACAGTTGCTATGCAAATCTGCTGAGAAGAATAAGCCATGTGGCTGCTGCTCTGTGGACGCTGAACTTCTGCAGCACTCTGGCTGCCTCTGATGTTTTAATAATTCACACCAGTGAATTATTAGGGTCTGAAATGATCCAAACAGTAATACTGAATAATGTCCGGGCTCTCGTCTTAGATTCTTGCATGCGCACACACACACACACACACACCGTTTCCCTGCTGGATCTCAAGATATGCTCCCCTGCCTTCATGCATTCCCTCAGTCTGGTACACGAGGAGCTAAAAATAGAGCTGAGTGAAAGGTGGAGAGCCGACCACATACAGTTCATCCATTACAAAGAGGACAAAGAGAGACACAGAGCGGGGGAGAGAGAGAGGGAGAGAGAGAGAGAGAGAGCAAAAAGAAAGCAAAAGTAATGAAAATATGGTGAAAATAAAATGAGAAACAGAAAATAATGCAAAAGGTTGGGTGGCAGATTTGAGAGCATGTCTCCCAGGGCTCAGTATTACCCTCCAGCTCAGCCCCAATTACTGCTCCATCAACTGCCAATTACTGCCCCATCAACACAGAAGCACAGCAGGCAAGTTTTCAGCCCTAATGCTCGACAGATATTTGGTTGGCCCCAATTGGGCAGACGAAGTTCCAGAATGGAGAGATGAAGCCCCATATTGGACAGAAGTAGCCCCGGGCTGGACGGTAGAGGTCTAATACTGGAAAGAAGCCACCAGAAGAAGGTCGGAGGCGCAAAGCTGCTCTAGGATAAAAAGAGGAAACTCCAGACTGACAAGAAGAAACCCTGGGTTAAACAAAAGAAGCCCTGGAATAGACAATGTAAGTCCTTGGCTGGACACTGAAGATGTCAAGCTCACCAGGACCACAGAGACGTCCAAAAGAAGCTCCATGATGGACAGCAAAAGGCCCAGACTGGACAGATGAAGCCCTTAGTTGGATAGACTCCCAGGTTGGTCATTGGATGTCCAAAGCAGACCAGGACCACAGGAATGGCCAGATGGGGAACATAAAAAGCTGATGGTACTAGTAGCAGCATTTGGAAATTTGAAAATGTAAGCTTTGGAAGCTGATCTGTTTGAGCCGAGTTTATCAGGTGAAAGTGCTTAAAGGCTAAAGTTATCACTTTAGGTAAGGATGAAGTAAGAGAGCTGCATGTTCAGTTTGTTGAAAAGTGCACAGTGTGCGCTTTAGGATGAAAGATATTTATAGTGGAGTTTTCTTTGTGAAGAGTTAAAAAAAAAAAAAAAAAAGATTAAAGCAGATGGTCATGTGCAGCGTTTCAGCTCTGTAGGAGAACCGCCAAGGATCCAGCACCTTCACAATACTCGCAGATCTCTGATGAGGAAGAACCGCCTTGGGTGCTCGGTATGACTTGGAGAACTAGACACAGGTTTAAGATCTCTAAACAGGTGAAAGACGAGACTCTGTTGTGCTTGGCACAGGCGACTCTGGTTACTGGATCCTGCTGCAGTGCAAGTGTGAAGTCACAGTTTACAAGCAGGAGACTAACAGGACAGGCTTTGTGTGAAATGTTTGTTGCTCTTCCCAGCATGGGGTAAAATGTGAGAAGTCCATCTTCCACATCTGGACATGGCCTGGGCCTGGAGAGACAGACAGTGTGCAGTGTGTGTGTGTGTGTGTGTGTGTGTGTGTGTGTGTGTGTGTGTGTGTGTGTGTGTGTGTGTGTGTGTGTGTGTCTCAAAACCCAAAAAAGTTTGACTTTTAACAGCGTGTCTCATGAGTTTAATGTTTAGCATTAAGCTGAAATTTTCTCGTGCCTCCTGCACCGCAAAAAATTGTTGTGATGTGAAACAGGTTAATTGTTGAGGCGTTTCTGCTCCATCTGTAATGTACAGTACTGCATTTAGCTTTACAGCCAGATGTAATTTAATAAGATTTCCACTGCATAGGTAATGGAAGGACAAAAAAAAGCTGTGCAAGCAAAGAAACAGTAGATTTGAACTGTGAGGTGTAAAAGTGATTATATTCATTTGGAACATTAAATAGGACGGGGTAATTTTATGATATAATATCAATATTGTAATTAATGGTGTCGCAATACTTTGAGATAGTGTGGATATTATGGTTTTCTTTTTTTTAATTTAAATATTATTTTAGTATTACCTGGAGACCTCATGTGATTTAGACATTAACCCCCTCACATCTGAATTTCATGTGGCACTTTCACACAAGCCTGCAATTTTACTCGAATTTATTGACTTTTCTCCTTATAAAATATTATACTTGATTTATTTGTAACACATTAACCTCAAATTACAATGTGAACTATTTTGTATTGGCTATTGTTTGGAAATGTCTCGTCATTATAGGTCTAGCTAGTGTTCCATACTGCATGCGGTTATACATCATTACTATACACCTCATCCATTTCCAACTAATTATACTTTTTGCTTTCGCTCTTCTGATGGTTTTCACTTTTCTCTTTCTGCACGTTGTATTGTTGTATGGCGTATAGCGATGTGACACACCACCCAAAATACTTTCAAAGCACTCCAACGCAGCCTCCATTCTTCATAGAAAAAGGATAAAAAGGCGAACAGGAAACGATAAGCTTTGGAGAAAAAAAAAAAGAAAAAAAAAAAAACAGCCAAATCACAGACATGCAAATTCGCACGGGACTGATATCACCTCGATGTTCAGCAAAATATGCTAATTCATATATGGGGGAAATTTTTACTTTACAAATGACAGACATGGCCGATTCGCAGGACAACCTAAATACTACATTTGAATACAAACAAATTGTACAATTATTGGTTACAGATCGTAGCTTAAATTGCAATATGCCAAAATAATTGCAATGTGATTTTTCTGATCAAATTACACAGCACTGGCTGCAAATCACAGGTTTATATTTATTATTATTTTAAAGTTAACCGCTCATTCACAGGGACTTGTATCGTCAAGTTTTCAGACATCGTCAGGACAGGAGGTAATGCCTTCCGAGTTATTTATTTGAAAGGAACGTACAAAGCTGTTTTTTTCTGGCATATTAACTTCAAGACCGAGATAAAAAGAGATGCTGATGATAAAACAGTTGTTTATAATGTTTATCTCACAGATGATACACAACATCATATGATTTTGTTTTAAGTTTTAGAAAAATGTACTGCTGCTGTATAAGAAGACAAACTTCTGGAGATGTTGATATAGGAAAATAATCAACTTCAGGGTGTTAGCATTAATCCCTCCGTTCAATTGTTGATTAACAGTAAAAAAAAATAAATAAATTGTATAGTGAGGTGACACAAAAGTGCGAGTACAAGTTTTGCACTGATAAGACAACAGGTCAGTTGTTCCCCGTATGACTAAAACACTATTTTCATGAAGTTTCTATGGCAACAGGTGCAAATAAACCAACGGAATAATAATGTGGAAAAGGTGAAGCTGCTCTGAGAATATAAATCAAACTTATCGTCACCCAAAGCCCTCGGTGTCGGGACGCTTCCTGTATTTATGCCCAGAGCTCTGATTAAAATCAACACTGGGTATTAACTCCGCCATTAGGGCGCGAGGGTGAGGAGAAAGCTGTCACCAGAAACGGTGGAAATTCTATACGTCTGAGCAAAATGTTTACTGTAGAAATAAACCTGGGCTACGGTTTCATCTTTCACTCCGAGAACTTCAACTAGCTGCTCATAAAAATCATCTCAAAATAGAAATGTGGCTAATTCAATGGTTCCATTGAACTGGACACAATAGTGAGGTAAAGAGCGCGAGCATTGTTTGTGGCGCGTCAGGAAATAAATCATCGTTCTTACAAGGCTCCAGCAGTGTGTTTACACACACACACGCACACATATTCATGTAATGATGATGGATAATAAATCACACAACGCTCCTGTGTTGCGTCTTACATGCGATGTGTATTATTCATGTGTGTATGCTGCAAACATGCAAAGCATCGATATGACATTATAGCACATTCAAAGAACGCAATCCATTATACACTCGATACACGTTTTCCAAACGACTTTTAGATTAACTGCTTTTACTTTCGGCCCATTTCACTCCAGTAACCCTGCAAAATCCCAGCATGGAGAAAAGAAGAAGAAAGCTGACCCGAAAACAGAAGCTGTATGGAATAGGACACAATTTGACAAAAAAAAATAATGAAATAAAAATCCAGAATGAAGAAGAGAAGCCTCAGGCTGGACAGAAAAACCTTGAAACTGGAAGGAAGTAGTCCCGAGATTCACTGAAGTAGCCTGAGAACAATAAAAAAAAATTTTTAAAAACAAGCTAGATGGTGAAGGTACAATTTTGGGAGAAAACAAAACAAAACAAAAAAAAAAAAACAGGTTGAACTGAAGAAGTCCAGGTCGGGACAGAAGGCTGGTTCAGGATGTTAGCAGAGCATAACATTGGTCCAGAGCATTCCATGGACGATCAATCAGATTGAGATCTGGTGAAGCTGGAGGCCGAATCAACACCCTAGTCTCTCTGCCTGCTGTGCCGCGTACGCGTCAGGCTGTGATGCGCTGGGTGTTCTGATACCTTTCTATTAAAGTCAGTATTTTGTGAAGTCTTGGTTGCCGGTGAACCGGTCCAATTGAATACAAGTGAAAATCGATGTTAATGATGATGGCCGTTAGAGTCATAGCTCATCGCTGTATAGCAAATAGTATAGCATCAGGAGAATGTCTGTGCTGATTCCTGATCAGCTGATAATGTCATATTAATATTTCCTACAGTTAGATAGAATAAGATCACATCATCTTTTTCTTTGGGTTTATTTGTTATCGATGATTCTTGTTGTAATATATGAATCTATGTTTTTTGTTATTCTTGTGCAATCCAATTAGACTTAAAGCTTCCTGCTTAGTGATATCACACCATCTTTAGCGCACAGAACTCTGTTTTGAGGTCAGTCGGTAAAGAGGACGCGTCTGTAACTTCCCGAGGGGGAAGAGAAAAGAAAAAAAAACGCTCGATCTGTGATCCAGTTTACAGCCTGACCCGTCATGTCTTCATTACACATTCAGTCCTCATTAGACACTTTTAGACCCGGAGTTAAAAACCAAAGGGTTATAAAAAAAATAATTAATTCATAAAAAAAATTTAAAAAACTCAAGCAGCAGCCTAGGACAGCTGTGAACTGTAATGAGAGAAGGTGGAAGAAACGACTGAGAAACACTGCACTGAGGTGAAGGGGGGGCGGGGGGGTTATAAAAGGGGAACAGTACACGGGTCAACCCCAACATTCTTAGCATTTCAGGAAAATAAAATGTAAATATCGCATAATGTTTTAATAAAGTTTCGATGTTTTTTTTTTTTTTTTTAGACATAATGAAGTTCTCTCAAAATTATTACTAATAAGCAACTACAATTAGCAATGATTTCTAGCTTTTCTGTATTTGCTTTAATGTACTTAATAGTTATGATCCATTAGCATTGACTCCGCCCACTCATTTAGGGCAAAAACATGACAAAAGACATTCACGCAGGCATGATGATATATATTCATTAATTAATATATTCATGACATTGTTGCCTTTGGTTTATATTTTCATATGAGATTTCTGTAAAGTGGCATTTTGTTGTTGTTGTTGTTGTTGTTGTGTGAGCTGAAAGACGAGTCCTCTGTAAGGCCTGGTTTCGTTACAGTGAGTACCTGTACTGACCGTATACAGGATCAGATACCATCACATGGAAACTGGGGCTAGAAGGGACACTGCAGAGATCACGAAACAGAAGAGGTTTGAGTTACTAACGCGCCATGTGAGAAGCGTCTGAGGTGAAATCAGACTGACTGAACACGTTCCTGAACACGTTCCTCTCCTGTCTGTATTCAGTCAGAGAGATTCTCCAATACAAGCATTAATAATAATAATAATAATAACAACAATAATAATAATAAATGATTCTTTAAAGACAAGTTATTTAGCCAAGACTTGGGTTTGTAGTTTGAAGCTTTTAGAGTAACGGTGCTAATAACTATGCAAAATAACCTAATAATTTAAATTCCTGCTTAAATTAATATCATAAATCTACCTAATGTGACATGAAGTTAATGATTCCTAACCCAACCTCAGCAAGCCTTTATTATTAATAATATATTTTTTTCTACAGAGGCATGTGAGATTATATAACATGATGTTGAAAGTGCAATACATTAACAGCATGATACTCTTATTTAATTATTATTATTGTTATTATTATTATTATCATACTTTAATAACTATGTTGTGTCTGGCAATAATAAGTAACATTTATTTATTTAATTTAAATCTAATTTTATTTTATACAAACTTATTTTTTATTTAAATATTTTACTTATTTGTACTCATTTCTAAATATTTAATTATTTCTTTGCTAAAGCTACATTTAAAAAATATGGCACAACATATATACTTATAGTAAAAGTAAACACATTTAAATGTATTTAAAATATATTTTTTTAATTATAAATTTTGTAAATAATATTGTAAATTTCAACAATCATATTTCTCATTTCTAATCATTTTAAACTTCAACTAAAAATTAAATAATGAAAAAATGTAAGAATTTAAATGGAGTAAGATGAAAGGATAAAGTAAAAAATACTAATTATCACAATATATTTTAGACATATTTGTACTTTTTTTTTTTAAAGTACAAATTTGGATAAAATGCAAATATAATGTATTTTACAAATAATTGAAATAATCATAATACTTAGTCAAAATCATTAAAATATGTATTTTGTTATTTTATTTTAGGATGGTTTTATTTAACTTTAACTAAAAAGCCTTCGAAATGGGAAAAAAGTTTGATCTTTAATAAAGTGTGATAATTTTGCTCAGGTTTCCCTAACAAAACATTTTTGGAAAATAAAATCTGTTTCCAATTATAATATGATTTGGGATTTATCAAAAAACAAAAATTAAACAAAATTAAATAAATGTAAAAGTGTTGTTTTTTTATTTCCTCATGCGGAGAGGCTTTAGTGTAGGAGTAAATTAATGTGCTGTTAGCGTGCGGTGTAAAGTGCCTCAGCCGGCTCTCGTCTCTCACCGTGATCAATACTCTCACTCTCACTGAGACTAAAGTAAACTCTCGTACACAGTGCCTACTTCTCAAAAGAGACAAAACGAAATCTGCAAAAAGGAAAACCAACATCTACACTGCATGGGGAATCAAAAAGCAATAGTAAGTACATATCTGTTAATGAGGATGAATAAATTAATTCATATTAATGTTTTTATACAAACTGTTTAGGAAACAGGTGTATTAGAGAACTACAACAGCTACACAATAATCAGAACTGTACAGAATAAATGAATAAAAAGTACAATAGGACTAAACAGAATAAGACAATCAATTATTAAGGAAAATAGAATGACTGAAATAAGACAAGGTTAAACAGAACAAAAACAAAATAAAACTAAACTAAAAAAAGAAAAAAAGCTGTTTTGCTTCAAACAAAACAGCAGAAAGACAAAATAGAAAAAGTGAAAAAAGTAGAATAGAATAAATCAGACCAGAATGGAAAATCGCCTCTACGTAAAAATGTAATAATCACTAATATACACTGCCTGGTTTAAAAAAGGCACCGTTTCAAAAGAGTCAAATTATTGTGCTGCATCAAGCAAAGACAACCACTAAGGAAATAAAATAAAAAAAACCTGAAAAGATGCTGGAGCTCAACTTGCATGATAACATTTTTTTTATTTTTTATCAACTGTAGAAATCAAAGCTATGTTTAATAGTGAAAGTGAGAGCACTACCACACACACACACACATACACACACATAGGCTTCAGTCTGCAAGGAAGCATAAAGATTGACTTTTGGAGTGAAGGAAAAGGGTCATGTGACCTGATGAGTCCAGACTGACCCTACTCCAGAGTGATGGGCGTGTCAGGGGAAGGTCATGAAGCGATGCTCCCATCATGTATAGTGTCCACTGTACAAGCCTCTGGAGACAGTGTTATGATCTGGGGTTGATCAGTTACTCAGGTCGAGACTCAGTAACGTTATGGGGCAATAAAATTAAGTCAGCTGACGACCTGAATGTACTGAATCACCAGGTTATCACATCTATGGAGTTTCTCTTCCCTGATAACACGCGCCGTATTCCAGGACTCAGAGTGAGAGAGAGTGATTCTGGGAGAACGAGGAATCATTGTGTTTTTTTGTTCCATACTCCAAGTTTAAGGTGATTGCGTGCGAGTAGTTTTTGGCCAGGCAGTGTAATAGAATAGAGCGGACACAAACACAAAATATAACAGAAATTGAATTGAATGAAATGAATTAAAATCAAATAAAGTAGAACAGGATCAATCAGAGAGATGAACAGAATAGAGATGAAGAGAGGGTAAGGACAAGAGAACAGGAAGGAATTGAACAGAGCGGAGAGACGGAATAAAGTTAAGTAGAATAGGATATGAGGGATATTGTGTAATAGGTATTTAAAGCGCAAGAAGGAACTGAAGGGAAAAAACCCACACCCTTCTACTGCTGCTGGAGATACGAGCCTTTACTTACTCCTGTGAAATCACTGAATGTTTAAAGGTTTTAATGTTAAAAATGTCAGTGTTACACAGCAGGGCAGAGCTATGGAAATTTTTGCGCACACACACACACACACACACACACACACACACACACACACACACACACACACACACACACACACTGAGGGTGGAGCACCTAAAAGACAAGCTGTCGAAAGGTTTGCATGACATCAGCCATGTACTCATGGACATCCATTTCTCTCATTCTGTCTCTCTCTCTCTCTCTCACAGAGACACACACACACAGACACACACAGACAGACAGACTATAAGCATTTCACTGAATATCACACTGTGTAAGGCTGTGTATGTGACACATAAAATATGTATTTGAAACAGGTTGAAGATATTTGGGCTCGAGCACGAACACCTGGGAGCCGCGTTACTGCAGATGATGTTGAATTGACACAACTGTGAGTGACACGGCCGAGTCCAGGACAAACATATCATTCACCAGGCAAACAGTTCACTCTTCGTTCTACTTCATCTACACAACGCAGAACGACTCAACACTTAAATCTGACTTTATTCAAGTACATTCCATTTGGTAAGATGCTAGTTTTAAGGCTTTCTTTATTTTTTTTAGTTTATAAGTTTCTAGCTCTGAGCACTGACACGTCCAGTTTAAAAATGTAGACGTGGACACACCGAGGAAAACCTTTTTTTTCTCTTTTTTTTTATTGTTTCGTAAAAAATCCTCATCCCAACAATTTTTCTCTCGGACTGAACGATGATGTAAACAGACGATTCAGCTTTGTGACTTCTGTTTGCCATAAACAATGCAAACTATTTTACTACATAATAAAAAGGTGGAGAGGAAAAAAAAATCAGGAGGCAAAACTAAAGAAACAAAAATAACTATATAGGCATCAACTCACATGCCTGTTCTTTAATCTAAAAAGATAATTCTGGAATTGATGTTCCATGATGAACAAGAGAGGAAATTAAAATACAGGTTTATCCCTGACAAATGTTTGAGTTACAAATTTCTGCAGATATGAACAGACTGCGGTTTACAAACATTTGTAGATGCGAAAAAGTACAAGTATTGTACAAAAAATAGACACTGCAGTGCACCAGATACCATCTTTTATAATTATATAAAATATTTACAGTGTGTAAGTGAATGCATAAAATGTCTAAAGTCCGGTATATTCTGTGTGTGTGCACGTGCATGCGTGTGTGTGTAGGAGAAATGAGTCGGCCTCACCAGTTTCAACGAATCAGTCTGGGAGCACGATGATAGAAAAAGTCTGTCCTGGTGGAGAATAATCCTAATCTCTGAAAAGTTCAGAGTCCAATACGCCGAAAAACTGCTCTGAGACAAAATGGCGTCAGAGATTCCCCTTGTGGTTTAAAGACGCAGAGACAACACTGTAAGATGTCTCAGTGTGTGAGATTCATTTCCTTAGACGCGGTTACGGTTTTTAGTTAAGTGAATTAGTATGCTTTACGTTGAATATTCGTGTCAAAAGGTACACAAGACTCACTTTGTCATAAATAAAAGACTTGAGAACAAATCCGACTTAAGAATGTGCTCCAGGAGCCGAACTTGTTCGTAAGTCGGGGACTACATGTACAGTCCTTGTGATAAAGTTATAAGGAGGTTCGGCTGAGAAGCAGCAGTAGCAAAAATGTAAATATACAAAAAGTAATTTTAGTGCTTTAAAAAGTGTAAATAAATAAATGAATCAGCAGGCATCATGATCAATAGATGTCCAATCAAACACCATGACGTCTTAACACACCTGGAGTTCTAGAGTTTATCTATAAACATTGTATATACAGTATGCTCATATTTAACAATGTTTTAAGTAATGAAATGTTGAGTGTGTGTAGTTTATCTCGAGCTGAAGCCGCCTCTCTGTACGACTTGACACAGATGTGCTTTATATCACCACCGGATCTGCACTAAAGATCCATGCGGCACTGCGGCTTTACTGCAAATGACTCGATTTTATGTTGATATTAAGCAGCGCAAAAGTTGGAAACACACACACACACACACACACACACACACACACACCTCTCAACAGTAACATCTCTTCAGAAATGTATAACACATGACGTAGAACAAGTCTGCAGCAAACAGAATGCTAACAGGAGACATTACAGACACATTCGACCGTAATGTAAATTATTCATGGCAGAAACAGCGACGTGGTGCGCTACAGGTTGTTTAGCGTGATAATGCCATGACAGTCACCTAAGGACACAGAGACATAACTGTCAGCTACGCAGTTTCTAAGATATATCCAGGACTGCGTTTCAGAACACACAACCTTTACACAGCTGTGCCTCACACAAGACCTCAACAGTCCTGGCGCAGTCCAGTGAGAAAAATCTTTAACTAGAGCAGCACTGCACAAAAATCTTTTTGTCGCTAGTGTGTGCGCGCGCGTGTGAGATACACCAGCCGGGGTTTTTTAGTCCGAGTGCCGGCTCTGGATCGGTCCGATCTCCCTGAGGACTGTGTGTGAAAAAAAAAAAACCTCTGAACAGACGGTTCAGGCTCGCACAACAGAATCAGGAACAATAGAAAGCAGAGTGGGAACAAGCTGTTTCGAGGAAACTCTGCGTCTCTGACACAATGACTCAGTGGAGTGTTGGAATGGAACCCTGCTGTGTTCCCTCACTGAGAATGAGTTGAGAACAAACTCTGGCAAATCACCTTCATGTCCAAGAAAAGTGATCGCAGTGTGATTGCAGTTAGAAACCTAATCGACTTGAATACAAAACCCGAATAAACCAGCGCGTTTTTTTAAAAAAAAATTTAATTGTAGGCGTGAAGCTGCAAGACTGAGCCAAAGGACCGAGCTGTAGAACTGCAGGAGTGTGGAGATTTAGATTTACTGGAGAAGATTAAGAATAATTCAGGATATCTGTAGGATGCAACAAATATTTTAAACAATTTATTATTTTATTTATTTCAATAGTTATATACTTCTCAATGAAGGGTTTAAGCTTCTGCATTTCTCATCAGTGAATAAGAAAAGTTTACAGAGTTTTGCAAAAACCTGCATCTCCGTCCACATTCGCCTCTCATACAACCCAAACAAACTCAAACATCTGTACGCACCTTAACTCATTTGACCGGGTCATCGACTCATGATAAAAATACGTAATTGTTCCGTGGAAATCTTTCCAAATGATAGAGACGATGTATAGAACATACAGGAGTCTGAAAACAAACGCAGCGTGGACGTTATTAATGTTTGCGACTCACTCCGTCTTGCAGAAATGGTGTATAAAATCCGGTCATGAATGGACACTAGGGACAAGCGTTACATGGCTAAACCTTTCGGCACGAGCTGGACATTAATACCGGGTCTGAACAGAACCTCGGATGCACATTAACGTCGATGCATCTTGCCGTAGCGATCGAACCTGTTATGTTCTAGCGATCGAACCTGTTATGTTCTAGGTTCTATCTAGGTTATGTTAGATTGTTTTACTGGTTTGTACAAACTGGATCACTCTGGCTGAGGAAGTACGTCGTCCAATTTGAGGGAAAACATCGTCAGAGCTCCTGCAGTTCCAGGTTGTGAGAATATAACTCGGGTTAGAGGACGGCGTGAGTGAGAAACCATTAACGTAACTCAGACCGTGGGAACCATTTAGATTAAGTATCACCAGTCGAGGAGAAAACCTAATTTACACACATCTACACACACCCTGCGTCACAAACACACAGACACATTTTTTTTTATTATTCAGTTCTGTATGCCTCCATTAGTAACGTGACTAAGCCTTCCGTAAAAAATCCAGTCACTTCCTTAGAGCGGACGTGACCTGCCTGGATCCAGGACGGGAAAAATGATGGAAATTGTTTTTTTTTTTTTATGTGAAGGCACTAAAGAAACAAACACAACATACACTAAAGCGCTGATCACACTCTGATAATGTCATGAATACAAAAATGATCATTCCTAAACTTAAATTACAAAGGAAAGGAAAAGGAAAAAAAAAAAGCTAAAACTTGAGCTCGGGCCACTTGAGAAGGATCCAATCCTGAATTCCATCCGGATCAACAGACGCACAGATCGATAAGACCTGTGATTGGACGATCACTCTCAGATATAATAAACAATTCTGTGAAGATCACACACGCGCTCGTGTGTGTCACAGCAGAAGAGGCTCGATCGTACAGAGATCGGGAGTTTCAGTCCAGATACAGCTGACTATTTAACATCCCAGGATTATTAGTAATAACGTAGAAGTATTAGAAGTAATAAAGATCAAAAGTGACACAATCAAAAAATATTGTTGTAATACAAGAAATGGATAAATACATTTCAAATTAAGTTTTATTTTTGTAAACATACTTAGAAAATCATCTTCCATGTGACTTCAGGAGTTTAAATTAGAATAGAAAAAGAATGTCTTTTTTTTGTTTGTTTGTTTGTTTGACCACAGACACGTATATACAACCTTTTCATGCTATACTCTTTTTATAAAGAAATAAAAAGACAAGAAAAACTCTTTTTCCTTGGAGCACAATTATTATTATTTTTTTATAAATATAAAAAATATAAATAAAAACTGTTAAGCTTACAAAACTTTACCAAAAAATCAGGTCGTCCCAGGGTTAAGAAAGTCTGACTTACTGTTATAGATCATCATAATAAATAAATGAGAGTTGAATACAATGCACTTTAATAATGAAGAGAAATCATGTTTGTTGGATTTGTGGATTAAGATGTTTGAGTGTATTTAGAAGCGTTTAAGTGATTTAATAAGATAAACGACTGACATAATCGACTGACGAGAAATAAAAAGCATATAAACCCACTCTGACTTGTGTATATATTTATCAGGTTTAAAGACAGATTTCGTGCCTGAAAATACAAGGTTTTTAATCATTATTACTTGTTTTAAGCACAGAAGTTAAAATTTCTTTACGTAAATGTGGACAAAAAAACATAAGAACGTGTAGAAATACTTTTTTACCATCCTGCATGTGATGCTTGCGATCATTTAAGAGTGTTTATTAATTTTAAATACAAAAGCAAATCTGAAATGATTAAACCTAGCTAAAATAAGACTATTTAAAAAAAAAAAAAACCTCCCCAAAAACTTTTCCTCCCCAAAAACATGTAAAGTACTTGGAACTTGTATTTCCGATCTGATGATCAGGTGACCTACGTGTAGTAATAAATTAATACTGACCAGCTCTGAGGGCCGTCCAGGTAACATTAGTGTAACTATGTGAATAAACCCGGTGCAGAGATTAAACCTGCATTCACACCTGATTAGAGATTAGACTTTAGCTACACCAGGTGACATTCACACATACGTTGAATGAGAGTCAAACTCTTGGGCTTACCTTCGTGATGAGCGTGCGGTACTCCTCCACCTGATGGTCGTTGTTATGGCAACCAGCCAGGAGTTGCCACACCTCCCCCCTGAGGGCTTCGGGGACCCCGCTGCGGACAAGAGCAGGGAGAGGTTTGGGGCGGACGGCCAGGTTCATGTGCCTGAGAGAGAGAAAGAAAAAAAGAGAGGGGAAACGCCACAAACATTTTACGTTTTTAAATCAAGAAATAAAACTACAAGCTTGAGACAAGCAGTTCAAATAAAACCTTGTAGAGTCGTCTTCAGATTCTACGCTGCATAAACAAAACTTCCTGTTGGGTGAAACGATCACTAATTAACAGTTTGTACTTTATAAAACAGCGCTGCTCACATCTCAAATCTGATTGGTTGTTATCCGAAGGTGCCAAATAATTCCAGCTGTGAGTCATGGGTTTATATTAACACGCTCGTTCTAACACACGTTTCATAGTAACAGTAACTCTCCACTCATACAAAGTAAACACTTTAAACTGAAAGAAGCAGAAAAAGCCTGAGTTCAGAACTCCTAGCTCCTAAACTTTGAGTCTTTTTTAAAATGACTTTTATATTAGTTAGGTCCAACATGAGTGTGAAATCATTATATTCAGCTCGGTCAGATCCAGTAATCATAAAGGAAACTGAATAAAGAATTCAAAATAAAAGCAAAAGTCATTCAGGAACACCATGAAGGAAGTGATGACTACAAACCTCTGTGCTAGATTTATTCGTTTGTATTTTAATTTATTTAGTAACGTATCCCTGCTTTCAGGCTGAATTTCTAAATCAAACACACAATAAGCCAGGCTTCAAGCGTAATGTAAGAGGAAGTAATAGAACACACACACACACACACACACACACACACACACACACACACACACACTCTGCCCTGGTGACCCTAACCACCTCTCACACACTTCCACCTCCGTTTTCAGCAATGGATCGGTTATAAACTCATGGGTTTATCAGTCAGGTCATATTGTTTCCTTCCCTTCATGTCTTATTCACATGACTGATGTGCTTTAAAGTCCCGAGACTTATTCTGAGAGAGAGAAACGTCTAATGAACCCTCTTAAAAGATTTTAATAAATAAATGAATAACTGGGGAGGTCATCACATAAACACAGGAGTTCAAAGTGCTTACAATTGTGTGTGTGTAATTTAGTAATTGTCTTAAATATCATTTTTATAAAGTTTTTATTATGTAAAAAGTTTTGGTCTGTGACACACACACACACACACTCTCTCTCTCTCTCTCTCTCTCTCCATGTGGCACAAAAGCAGCTGCGGTCTGTAATTAAACTCCAGAGCGTTTTTAATTGAATTAATCTGGAGGTTTTGATTAAGAACAATGAGAGTAACGGTGGCGGGAAATAATCTTAATAATAAGAGTCTTATCTGGGCTCCGTCCCTCCTTTCATTCTCTCTCTCCTTCCTCTTCATCATTTCCCTCCTGTAAACCAGTTCTTAAATTAGAAGTCTAAGGGTGAGGGGTAAGGGTGTGTGTGTCTGTGTGTCTGTGTGTGTGTGCGTATATAAGAAAGAAGTGAATCAGTAATAAAAGACGAACACTCCATAAGAAAATGAGATGCCCGGACGTTATCAGTGTGTGTACATGTTTAAAATGTGTAAAGGACGGAGGTTAAACCATGTTACACCAGTGTGTGTGTGTGTGTGTGTGTGTGTGTGTGTGTGTGTGTGTGTGTGTGTGTGTGTGTGTGTGTCTTGCCAAGTCATGCTGCTCAAGGACAATGCAGTAGTAGTCCAGAGACAGACACACACACACAACTCTTTATTTTTGTTAAGCTCTCATTTTCCAACCCAATTCAGCACTATTCATATACAGCTGACTGCGAAAGTTTGTGCACCCTGCCCCAGAGCCTTGGACCCGAGTCTGATTTAAAGTGCAAATAATAAACAGAAGGTGAGCTACACACAGACACACACAAACACACACAAACACACACAAACACACAGACAGACAGACAGACAGACAGACAGACAGACAGACAGAGCAGGTAAACAAGGTACTAGAGCAGGACTACAGGATTATATAATATCGACATCACCATAAACTACTTCACTACATTTTACATGAATTATTCACAAACACACGTAAAACACTCCTTCAGTAAAGTAGTACAGTAACGGAAAGGTGCAGCTCTATCGCTCTCTCACCATCTCCAACCCCACAGTACAGGATATACTGTCAGAAGGAGTTAGGAAAAGAAGAAAGAAGAGGACAAATAAGGAGGAGGAGGAAAAGGAGGAGGAGGAGGAGAAAGACAGACAGACAGACAGACAGGCAGACAGACAGACAGAAAGAAAGAACAAAAATGAGGAGAAGGAGAAAAATAATAGAAGTGGAAAAGTAACAGAAGAAGCAGACAAAGAAGGTGGGACAAAGGGGAGAAGAAGTAGGAGGCAGAGAAGAAGAAGAAGAAGGACAGAACGAGGGGGGGAAAGGTAAAGAAGAATAAAAAAATCAATAAAAAGGAGAAGAAAGAAAAATTAGTTTATGGGGGAAAAGTAGAAGGACCAGGCAGAGAAAAAAAAGAAGAGAAAAAAAGAGGCAGGTAAGAAGAAAGGGGAGAAGAAGACAAAAGGGGAGAGAAAAGAAAAAATGGTGAAAAAAGGGGGAGAGAAAAAGCAAAAGTAGGATTTGGACCATCTGAGTCCTGACGGTAGTTAACCCCAACTGACGCGTGGCTCTGGTCTCACCCTCGTCTCACCCTGAGGACCGAGACACGGCTCTGGTTTCACCCCGAGGACTCACCATTTGGACAGCAGGTCTCCCCAGGTCTCCAGAATCTTCTCAGCGCACTCTTTAGAGACGTCTCCAGATCCACTCAGCAGCGGCTCATCGTTATCTGAGAGACAAGAAAGAAAGAAAAAACAATACTTAAGACAAATTTACATCTCAGCAGTTTATACAGTAAAATAATAAAAAAAAACTGTTAAATAAATAATATATAATAAATAATAATATAAAAAATTAAGTCATGGGCTTAAAAGGATTCTTTCTGAACTTCAGACTGAAACAATTAAAACATTTGAGAAAAGGACAATAATTTTGTTTCAAAATGAAAAAAAAAAAAAGACAAAATCTCACACAAATTAAAATTTTATATAATTCAAAATGTGTGTATAAATATACTATATGGAACAGATCACTGAAATACCTGAAGAAAGAGATAAAGAAAAAAAGAGAAAGAAAGAAAGAAAGAAAGAAAGAAAAGATGAGAAGATGAAAAACAAGAAAGGAAATGGGGGGGAAAGGATTTAAAAATGAGGAGGAAGAAGAAAAACAACAACCACATCAACAGCAGAAAAAAAAAGAATGAAAATGATTAGAAGAATGAAAAGGCTTGAGAAGTGGAAAAAGAAGTGAGTTCCCCAAGGAGGATGAGAAGAATAGGAAAAAGAATGGGGAGAAAATGTGGAAAAGAAGAATGAGAGCAGGAGAAGGAAAAAAGGGGGAAAAAGAAGAGGGAGAAGAAGAATGGGGAGAGAAGAAGAGGAATAGAAATGAAAGAAAGAAGAAAATACAAAGAGGGAAGAAGAAGAAGAAAAAGAAGAATGAGTAGAAGAATGAAAAAAGATGAGAGGAGAAAAAGAATTTAAAAAACATGGAAGATTAAGAACAAAATGAGGAGAGAGAGAGAGAATAAGGAGAAAGAGAAAAACAAAGAAGACCGAGATGGAGAAGAAGGAGAAGAATGATGAGAAAAGGAATGAGAAGGAGAATAAGAGAGAAGAAGATGGAAGAGGAGTGAGGAAGAACAGAACACTGGGGTTTGATTAAAGAGGTCAGAGTTAGTCGTGTGTGTGTGTTTCATCTGATCTCTCCTGCATGTGTAAAAAGGGACCTGTGTGTGTGCGTGTGTGTGTGTGTGTGTGTAGAAGTGTTTGAGCACAGAGAATAATTTATTATTAAACTAAGTGCTGATGTACACAAAGTCAAGTCTGGAGGAACTTCACGATCAGATCCTGGATCAGTCAGAGCTTTCATCTGTTCATAAGCTGAAGTTTAGTCATGTTTAGGAAACACGTCTACACCACGGACACACACACACACGGCGCTTAACTTCTCACTCAGGGGTCACTTCATCAAAAAGCACTCAACTAAAGGCAGTTTAGGTTTTTTTTTGTTTGTTTGTTTGTTTGTTTGTTTTTTGGAGGGGGGTAATCTTTACATTTAACATTTTTATCTGTATTTGAGGGGGGGAAAAGGTCAATCATGTGACATCAGCTGATCACATGACCTGGAAATATAACACGGTCTTGTATTTTTGATTTAGAGAACCCCTGGACCTCCCACCTTCCTCCTCGTCATCCTCAGGAGGCGAGGGCGCCATGGAGCCGTGTGACGCCGAGGACAGGATGCCGGGACTCGCCGTAGTTTTCTTCTTCTCCCTCTCGGTTTCGCTCTCCAGACTCACCACCTCGTACAGTGTGTCCGTGTTACTCTTCCTCTCCAGCTGCAAATCACACACACACACACACACACACACACACAAACTCTTTATCACTTCATCTAACTCTTAAAATATCTATAAAAAGATAAATAAATAAATACATTGACCAAAATGTCTATCCGTGCAGCCAAGTCATCTGGTCTGTTGCTAGCAAGAGTAACACACTGACCCGTCCTCCGTATTAGAAAGGTTTTAGTTTAAGTCTGAGCTTATTCACCTGTCGCAGTTTTAAGTAGAAGGTCTCGGTGTAGCTGCGTTTGCTAAACGGCCAGAAGAGCCTGTCGGTGGGCGGACACACCCTCACACGCGTCTCCAACAGGAAGCGCACCGGCTCCTCCACTTCCGTAATCACGAGGTCCACCGCTGTCGTCACGTACATGAACTTATCTTCTCACACACACACACACACACACCATGACATGATTAATTCCTCTAAGACGCATTAATATCAGTTATCTCTAAACATGTGATTGATCTGCCGCTCTCTCACTCTTACAGCCGTCTCAAAACACCATCTGCGGTGATCGAGTCTTGAAAATCACGCAGGTTAGAGGCCGCGTGCGACGATTCGACAAATGAAGTTTTATGCAGTTTCTTTATAATCCTACAGGTGGCGCTCTAAACTATTCACACATTTTCATTCTGTGTGGTAGGAGTGAATATTTTGCCAGGTTTTTTAGAAATAATAATAATAATGGCAGATGATGTAACTGAGACACACGCTGCTTTTTGTTAATGTTTTTTTATTTAATTTATTTTCTCTCACTAATTTTGTGTGTGTGTGTGTGTGTGTGTGTGTGTGTGTGTGTGTACCTTTAGGTGTCTCCTCATTGACGGCCTGAAACTGAGGAGTGTTGGGATTCCAGCTCCCTGTAATGATGTAAGATTTACCGTCTGAACTTTTCCCCATCGACTCCTGCAGAGAAATTATATTAGAAGAAAAGGAGAAAAAAATGAATGAGCAGATGAAACAGATAAGGAAAAGGAAAAGAAGGAAGAGGGGAGAGAGTTAACTCACAGGGAAAAGTGAGACAGATAGACAGAGATAGAAGTCAGGAGAGAAGAGAGACAGAAATAGAGGGAGTACCAAAGAAAAAAGAAAGAGATGTGAGATAGTGGAGAGAGAACTCAGTAAGACAGACAGATATATATATGTGTGTGTGTGAGAGACAGAAAGAGCGAGAAACAGGCAGAGAGAGACAGTCACAGAGAGAGGGAGAGTAAGAGGGTGATGGAGGAAAAAGTGAGAAATTAAGAGAAACAAAGATTCAAAGCAAGACAAGAGAGTGAGGAGTGTACATGATCATGGGTGAGTTAACTTTAAATAATTAACTGAGATTACACTATTTACACGTCCTTTATCTCGAGCGCCGGCATTAATAAAAACACCAAAGAACAAGAATGAGACAAAAACAAACAATGAACCCAACACAAATGTGTACTACACAAAAAATACCACCAAATACCAATGATTCACTGAACCGGTGAGAACAATCACATTTGGGTTTGGTTCATTGTTTGTGTCTTCCAAGTTTTTTTTTCGTTTGTTTTTTATTTGTTTTTTTTTTTATTAATGCGGCGCTTGAGATAAAGGACCCATAAATAGTGTAATCTCAGTTAATTCATTAATCTGAGCGTTACAAACAGAACGGACTGAGACTTACCAGGTCTAATAGGTGCATGTCACTGTTCTTCACGTTCTTCCCTGGGCTTAAGAGAAGGCCGAAACACCTGCAAAGCACACACACACACACACACACACACACACACACACACACACACACACACATAAATTTTACTCACACATTCATTATTTATGTAGTTTGACACGTTCTACTGACACATTTACATTTAAGCCTTTGGCAGCTCTTACGCAGAGGGTTAAGGGCCTCGCTCAAGGGCCCAACGGTGCCAATGTGGTGGTGGTGGTGGGGTTTGAACCTGGGACCTTCCAATCATTAGTCCAATGCCTTAACCACTGGTCTCCCCCTGCACCACAACTATTCTATCCATTATGTTTTTGAAGTCAAAAGTTTGATGACGGAGCAACGACTCTTAACTAACGCAGTGCTAGTTAAGTATTGCGGGTGTCTGACATGTGTTTCCTCTGAACCGCGTGACGTCAGCCGACCGCATCTTTTCGAACTGCTTGCTCGCCCCTGATTGGCTGTAGAGCTGTGATTAATGTGGGAGCACGAGTACCTCTCATCCCTCCCCCCGTGAGAGAGCTCGGCCAATCAGCTCTCTCTGTGCCTCCGGCTGTGAGAGGAAAAC
>JAQMYL010000009.1:26443346-26454512 GCA_030014365.1 Clarias pachynema | reverse complement strand
GCTAACTGGGGCAGAGGTGACTCAAACAGTTCAAAGGTTCTGGGTTACTGATCGGAAAGTCAGGGGTTCAAGTCCCAGCACTGCCAAGCTGCCACTGTTCAGCAAGGACCTTTACCCTGTCGATGTGTCCTGGCTGCGCTCTGACATCAGCTTCCTAACTGGGAAATGTGAAAAGAATCATTTCACTGTGCTGTTTTTCAGTTTCCTCCCACAGTCTAAAGACACATGTTTCTAAATTGAACACAGTGTGCGATTGAGTGTGTGTGTGTGTGTGCTGTGATGAGTTGGCACCCCATCCAGGGTGTACCCCACCTTGTTCCAGAGAGTTCTCTGGAATAGGCTCCACGCCCAAAGTAACCCTACACAGGACAAACGGTACAGAAGATGGATGGATTTAGGACAGGATGGCTGCGGTTCGAGTGGCTCCTCTAAAATTCATGCAGAACTTCTTCCAACTGTTTTATAATTTTGAGATGGTGAGCTGCAGGAAATTGATGAGAGAAGTAAAACAGTGAGTACTGTATATTGTGAATCAAATAATCACTCTTTACGACCTCGGTGAGCAGAAAAGTATCTCAGGGATCCACAACAGACTTTATAAGGACTCAAACAGCAGCTGTAGATACCAAAGGGGGCAAATACTTATGCATGCCAATGTTCAGGTATTATTATAATACTAAATAATTTGCACTGTGCAATACAATTATTCACCTCCTGACCACAGTTGGGTTTTATTCCCTAACAAACTGTTTTTTCTCTTCCAGCTTCTGGTTTGTGCCAATCCAACAAAAGTCTAAAAGTACCATATAGTTATGTAGGAGTGACATCATCAAGGTAAATTAATGAATAAACGCTTTTATTAACAATTGTTTAAACAGATACTTCACTGATTTAATGTACTGTATTAAACTTTAAACTTTTTATTCTTTACTCTTTTCTCTTTTGTTGAATGAAACAGTGTGATGTCGCCCCCGTGTGTCCACAAAGCACACTGCAGCTAAGTCAATTTAAAAGGTCTCTCCAGACCTGATCCACTCCTGTGTAATTAACATCTGCACCTTCTAACCCTGTATGGACCATTTGGTTCAGAGGAGACTTTCTTTATTTATTATACTGTGCAAACACCACGTAGCCTGACGACATGAAGCACACGCGTGTCTGTAGGACACAAGACATGAGTTATGTGAGTTTATTGCTTTAACCTTTAACCGTACTGAAGGCACAGGATGCAGGTCCAGGTGGAATGTTTTCATGAAGACGTAAATGTAACAACAAACGTTTTCATTTGAAGCCTTCTGGTATTCAAGAAGGAAAATTCACTCCCTCACTCCGACTCATTTTCTATAGAGCTTATCCTGTACGGGGTCGCACGGGGCCTACAGAGCCCATCTCAGGGCAATCAGGATAGAGTGGGCCTTATTTTTTTTTTTTAAATCCTTTTTTACTGAAATGCATTTCCTGTTACACAGCTGCACTTTTGACCCTGAAGACGAAAGGTGTAAAAGGTGATTTATTTATAGTCATGGTATGCGGTGTCACCCAGATGAGGTTGAGAGTTCCTCTTTTAGTCTGTTTCCTCTCCAGGTTTCCTCCTCATGTTGTCTCAGGGTGTTTTCCTTTCACCACAACAGACTGATAAAGCTACACATGTATGCACGTCGCAATTTACACCCGGAATTCTGATTTCTGTGAAGCTGCTTTTTTGAAAATGTCGATTGTTGTTCAAAGCGCAATATAAATACATTTGAATTGAAATGAAAATAATTTGCACCTAAGTGTAGATATAGTGTATTTTCATTCCAATTTCAAGGCGTCCCATTAAGCTCGTACTTCTGTACTGTTGTGTTTTTTGGAGGAGACATTCCAGTTCCACAGGACAAAAAAATAAAAATCTTTCTGAAAGAGTGAGTGAATGATTTCATGAGTTAACCTGCAATGTATTTGTGTGTAATGTGTTCATGTAGACACCAGGGGGCGTCAATAGTCTGTAGTACTCAACTGAGTGTCTGCAAACTGAACTCACATTGATATTCACTCAAATGTGCAGTAATCTGTAAAAATGCAGGTCTGTAGATGAATCTCTTTACAGCGGCGTGATCATTCAGATGAATCATGAATTCTTTGTAGAAGATGATCAATGATATGTGTCCTCGCGTTCCCTGAACTCACACTTTTCCTTGTTTACAGACAATCAGGAGTGATCGATACGAAGGAGCAGGTGATCAGGACAGATCAAACCACTCATTTTTTCTAAAGGCCAAGAGAGAGAAAAAAGTGAGCCATCAGTTATCAGTTTGATCGCACAGAGGGCGGGGACATCCGGTTATAACAGAAAATAAGTTTTACAGTGAGGATAAACCTCTGTTAAATTCTCGATTCTGATTGGTCTGAAGATTTTGATTAGTTTTTCAATCAATCTGTCTTAATTAGTCATAATTATAATATGCATTTATATCCATTTATAGTTACATTTAAGATCCATCAAACAAGTTCATCATTTACGTTACAAACAAAATTTCCATTATCAGGTTCTCTTTGACAAAATAAAATAAATAAATTAATTAATTAATAAATCGCAGCTTGTCATGTTAACAAGACCTCCTCTGATTTGAAGACAGAAAAAGTAAAGTTAAAGTTTTACGTCTTTTTGACTGTTACGAAGCTCTGACACTGGAGACTCCTTCCGTACATATTAAAGGATCATTTCTTCTCCTTATAGAAAAAAAATACATGGGGACTCCATCCTGTGAATGTGCTGTTACTATAGAAACCATAATGTATCTTTTAGCACATGTGTTAATATAAACCTGCACTACTGTCGACATTGCTGTTAGAGAAAACTAATCAACACTGTCTGACCAATCAGAATCCAGAATTATCTGATCAGAAGAATCCACACTACTGAGTGAACCCTATATATATACACACATCAGTTACTGCATACAATGAATGTGCTTTATATTATCCACACACAAACACACACACATACACACACACACACACACACACACTGAACTCGCGCACACACCCTGGATTAGAGCTGTTCATTTCCAGCCACAGCACGTTAAAGCCCAGAGTTTTGGTGACACAAGGTTGGAATATTTTCGACCCTTAATCCCAGAGTTCTGAGAGCGAGTGTGAGTAAATCACATACACAGAGACAAACATCTGCCCCCGCAGTGCCATAAGCCCCCGCAGTGCCGGGCTGTGGCTCAGTGATGTCGCAGATGGAGGAAGGTTACATGTCCGTGCCGATCCTGGGCTTGAAGGTGGACTGCAGTTGCACAAGGTGTTACGCTGACTACGAGTGGCACGCTGAAAAACATTACAGTCATTACAACCACTCGGGCGTTTAAGGGATTAAGAGGCTCCGAGGAACATTGTTTACCCGTGTGCTTTAGGATCGTCTAGACTGGAAGAGTGTTTAACTGGAAAGGTGGTGGCTGTGTGAACACACACACCGTTTAGTCAGGGAATCATCTGTATGTACACTCTACTGTAAACGCTCCAGGAAAATAAAAACGCTTCTTTAAAAGGTACTTTGGATAGTCCAGGGTTCCACATTGTCTGGAAAGAAAGTTAAACCGATTCAGTTCCTCTAGCATTTTAAAGTTCTTCTCCTGTTTCATTTTAGAAAACTAGGAATCAGTTAGAACTGGAGAGTTGGAACCCTACATAGATCCTTCTGAAAGTCAGAATCCTAAGTTAGAACCATCAGAAAACATTCAGAACTCTCTTAAAGTTCTAATTTAAAAGTTAGAACCATATCTTAGAACCCCTTCAGAACCCTCGGTTAGAATTCTTAGAAAGTCACAATCCTCCATAAGCACTCTCCAAGAATTAGAGCCCCATTTAGATCCTTCTAAAGTTTAGAACCCTAATTTAGAACTATCAGAAGATTAGAACCCTCAGAGCTCTCAGAACTTTGAAACCTTTGTTAGAAATTTAAGACGCTCACTTATAATTATCAGAAAATTACAACCTCGAGTTTGAACTCTCCAAGAGTTGGAAGCTTAGTTAGATCCTTCAGAAAGTTAGAATCCTGATGTTAGAAACATCAGAAACATCAAAACTCTCAGAAAAAATGTAACCTAAAACTTTTGAACTTTTTTAAAGACCTTGAGGAACTGTTTTTTCATGCTTAACGTTCCTCCGGAGGCGGCATGGTGGCTTGCACCTCCAGGGTCCAGGTTCAATTCCCGGCCAAGTTCGATTCCCGCCTCCGTGTGCATGGAGATCTCATTTAGGAAGCCATCAACCTTAAATTATTAGAGAACCGTCTAATATTCCTAGAGAGCCCTTCTAGGATCACACTTACTTTAAGAAATCTCTGAAAGATATGCAGCTTCCTTACATCTTAAAGTAGGTCTTTAAAAACTATTTAGCATGGCAAACACTTTTAGAAATTAAAAAGAATTCTTAAAGGATTTTAGGCAGAAAAATCAACGTAGTAGTTGTTTAAGCTTTAAAGGTTTCATGTAGAACTTCATCACTAAGCATGTTAAAGGTTTGAGATTAACCCTCATTTGATCATCAGCTTGTGTTCACTTATGAGGTAATTCCTAAAAAAGAGAGAAAGAAAAATGTTCTTTAGTGGTTCTTTGCATGAATTATTAATCTGCTTTTTAAAAATAATGTTTTTTGTTTTCTGCAGCCTGATATTTCCCTCCATAAACACGAGGAAACATTACTGTACAGACTGAACATCTGCGCTTCTGTCACACCCAGCTCACTAATTACACTCCTGCATCTTAAACACATCTGGTCTTGGGTCATTCTGCACACACACACACACACACACACACACACCTTCATTGGTCATCCAGGCAGACCATATCACTGCAGTGCTTTTTGTATGATAAAATATCCAAATAAATAAATAAATATATAAATAAAATAAAAATGTAAACCCTTAATTCAGCTAGCGTCCATTTCTTAGGTATGTACGTAACTCTCAGAAAAAAAGGTTCTTCACATGACTTATGGTTCTTTATTTTTTATTGTTAAAACACTTTACAGTTCCAGGGAGAACCCTACACATTTCTCTTTTAGAAAAAGTTTGAGTAAGGAACCCTTCCTATGTCCACCAAGGCAGTTTTGTGTTTTGTGTGGTTTCACTTTGCTGGGCTAGAACAAAGAACCGCTCATGTCAGGGCCCGGGGGTGCGATTATCACAACAAGCTAAACGTTAGTGACCGCCATCTTTAAAAAATGGTCTCAATATGCAATGTGGTTCTCAAATGCTTTCCAGTAATGATAAAGCCATGAGAACTGCTCACAAAGCTGTGTTGAAGTTCACCATTGTTGTTGTTGTGCGCGCCGCTAGCATTGCCACTAGCATTTTCGCTAGCAGTGCTGGAAAAGTAGAGACGTACACAGACGTATACAGTGACACAATGAGGTGAATCTCTAGCCCATGGAAAAAACAAAGCCAGTTTTTAGGAGGTTCGGTACAGTTTAGGAATTTTTTTCTAAGACTGAACAAGATACATGAGCAGGATCATTGTAATAGACTTTGATAAAGGTTCTTTGTTTTTGCAGAACCTTGATCAAACCCTAATCCATCCAGTGAAGATCTTGTTATACGGTTCTGTATAGAACATTTAGAAGTTCCCAAAGACGCCACACATCACACATCACACCTGTCTCTCTGCATCAAGATCCTTCACGGCGTCTTCACTCCAGTTAAGTGTTTTAACATCATTCTGCACCAGACTCAGGCTCAGAGTTCTAGTGTTTGTCTTTTGTTGGGTTCTTGGGTCCAGAATCTGCAACACTTAAAAAAAAAAAAAAAACAGTTTCTTCTGCTGTAAGTGTGTAACTGATGCATTGTTTTCTGCAACCTGACATTTTCCCCCCCAAAAACAGAAACAGACATGACTGTACAGACAGAACATCAATGCTTCTGTCATGCTCTGGTCACTAATTACACCCCGGCTTCTCAAACACACCTAGTCTTGAATAGTATGTACACCTGTACACACAGACACACACACACACACACACACACACACACTTCACTGGCCGTCCATGCACTCTGTCTCTGTAGTTTCTGAGGCAAAAAGAAAGGATCGGTCCACAGTGACTTCACAACAACTGTTCCTTAAACATGTACAAGGAAGTGTTTTATTAAAAGTTCTCTGATAATAAAACATCATGGTCATGTTTCGAAAGGTGCGAAACAAAAAAACCCCCATAAAACCCTAAGATTAAAACACATCAAGGATTTGTTTAAAGTCTACAGACATATAATTTTATTTGTATAGAGTTTGTATGGAACAGACGACAGCTTGAAAGAAATCTGGATGTAGATTTATGATGAGGAAAACTCTCGAGACTCAAAAGAAGGAAACCCATCACCTCCTCTTCTCACCTTCACTATAGGACGGATGGATTATGTAAGGAACAAGACACCTGAGATTGTGTGTTGATGAGAATATCATCCACGCTGGAGTGGTGTGACATGACCCAACGCGGAGCAGATTACTGTTATATACAGTAACTACTTAATCTGTAGTGTGTTATTCTACTTAATTCACAGCAATTACAGTGTTTCAATTATTATTATTCAACAGTTCGTCCTGCCCGAGTTATCTGATTGGACGAGAGGCGTTATTCCACATGAGTGCTGATAACAGACAGTAACAGCACTGAGACGTGTAACTGTATGTATGACTGGGCGTGTCCCAGGTGTTGTAGTGGGTGAGAGTAGGTCTGTACGGTCCGCAGTACTGAGGAGAGAGCAGCTGCCTGACAAAACCCACATTCACACCCAGACACAGAAGCACTTTCAGTAAGAACACACATCTGATAACATTATGCTAAAAAGCTAACTAGCTTATAACACGGGGGTGAATCCCAAACACCTGATCAAGGGCACTACTGTGTGTAGAGCAAGAGATTAAATGGACCCTCTCTAATTCCAAGAAACATATCATAAGCTGTTGATAATAAATGCTGTTAAAATGGTGATAATCAGCTCTTGTGCTGAATATCAGCACGGCTCCGCCCTTGTGTGTACCTCAAGTGTGATATTGCTTAAATGAAAGACGTCATACATTCTCAACATTTTGGGTTAAGATGAAAGTCATAAAACCAACAAAGCAAGGTTTCATTTTTACCTCTGAAAAAGCACTGACACTGGAGACTCCTTAGACAACACGTAAATTAAATACATAATGAGACAATTATTATAAAACGGTTATTACTATAGCTGCTCATGCAAGTCCCTGAATGTAATATTACTATAGGAATGATAAAGTATCCTAATAGCCTCTTATTTAATTTTAGGAAATAAATGAAAGTAATGACCTCACGACTCTCAGAAGGTTAGAAGCCTCAGTTATGGTTCTAAATCAAAGACAGAGCTGTTTAACGTCCAGAGAACCATTGAGGAACTCTCTTCCTTAAACTTTACAACCTTAAAGTCGCTCTGGTTGAACCCTCAATTCTTCTGTCATCCTCTACTTTTAGGTTCCACTTTTAGGATGCTATCAACCTCTGATTGTTCTTAGAGAACGCTTGTAGAACCATTCCTACTTTTAAACACTGACACAAACCCCACACAGGATCTTTACTTCTTAAAATGCGACTTCAGAACTATTTAACCTGACGAGTGTTTGAAAAAATAAAGAAGGATTCTTCAAACGTTCTTTGCATGGCTAAAAGAGAAACTTAGTAGACATTTAAGCTTTAAAGGTTCCACTTAGAACCTTATCACTAAGTGTTCAAGAAGTGAATATCTTGTTGTCTGAGTGTATGTACAACCTTTAAAACCAAAATTGTCATTTAAAGATTTTTTATTAATGAAAAATTGTGCCGTGTGCAGAAGTCGCCCAAAACAGAACACTTTCTAAAATGAGTTCAACACTCTAGAACCCTCCCTTTACACAGGACCCGCGTGATATAGATATTCAACCGAGTCCACCTCTTATTCGTGTCACAGTCAGAGCAACAATTTCTATTATTTTATTTTAAACCCAAACACCTAAAACTCGTCCTAACCCCCCTCGAAGGAGAACAAGCATTTCAAGGACATGCCTCTACATCAATATTGACATTCTGATGGTTAGTTTTGGATAACCGCATCACTTCTTCTTTGTCCTGACTTTTTAACACGCACTGTAGTCCTCCTCATGCGGAGAAGCCACACGACCCATCGATTGACGGACGGCTGAGTTAAATATTAAAGAGGAAAACTAACATCGTGTAGTGAGTCACAGCTGTTTCGTTAATCGCGACAAACTCAGGATCGTTTTCTAAAGTGAAATAAAATCTGTAAAGTATACAAAGTGAAGAATAAAAAAGACAAAGCAGGTATTTGACTGTGGGGCTTCAGTGAGCGGCCGGGCACGGAAGCTTAAGCAGCTCTAATTACAGCTGAGTTTGTTTAAAAAAGGATGAAGAGAACACTGATCCTTGGCTAAGATCTACAACCTCGCTGCTGAAGAACACACGTATCGAATCATCAAGAACATTCAGGATTATTCAGGATTTATACGCTACTTAAATACAGTATAATTTCCCTTGGTATTAATGCTTGTTGTGTTTAGTTTTTTCATTCCTGTCCTCCATGCAGAGTTTCAGAGGTGGAAGGAAGCTGAGAACATCTTCACTACGTTACTGAACTCAAGTACATATTTCACGTGTCTGTGCTTTACATGAGTAGGTTTATTAGAGGATACTTTTCACTTTTGCTCCGCTCAAAAGTACAGCAAAGATCTGTACTTTTACTTCACTACATTTCTGCAGGGCGTTGCGTTACCTGACCACCGCAGTGTGTGTAGTATTTGAAACAGGAACTTTGCCACCTGCTGATTTTGCGTGTGAAGCAAAAGAAAGTCTCATTAGAGAGGTTAAAGATCCATTTTCTCTCTCTCTGTGTTAGAATGCCGTTATGTGTTTTATTTTTTGTTAATTATTTTTATGTATTTATTTTTTTGGGCTGTGGAATGAATAATTTGAATTTCCATGATTTCCTATGGGGAAATTCGATTTGGTTTACGAGTGTTTTGAAATACGAGCCCGCTTTCGAAACGAATTATGTTCGTAATCCGAGGTTCCACTGCATTTCATGAAACAATTTTACCAAAATAAATCAATTATAACACGTTTTGATTTCATTTAAATGAAGTCATAAGAGAAAATGTACAAACATTAATTAACACCTCCTTAACTATAATATTAAAATGAAACTCAACTCTGAAACACATAAAACATCCTACACGGTTGGTGCTGTGTGTCACGCTGATGTCATAACAGGGCGCCGAAGTTATTGTTAGTGTTATTGCTATTATTTTATTGCTAAGTCTAAGTCTATTTTCATTGCTATCATAGCTTTAATGGAGTTTAGCTCATAGAAAATAAATATTGATGTGAAATCCAGCGTGGAATTCCTAGAATGCGATGCAATTATAAAACCCTGATTTAAAACTCAGTTCGGCTAGTTAGCGATCTTTGAGATGACGATGACGTGATGGTGTTAAGGTGTGAAAGTCGAAGCTTTCGAAGTTGATCTGTGTGTAGAGATGAGGAGGAGACAGAGCCAGACAAACTGAAGCACTAAAGCGCCGCTGCATCGCTGTCTTTAGGACAAAGTTTAACTCTTTAAACTTTTTAACTCTCGCTATGCTTTGTGCTTTCATGGTCTTTTTGTAACAGAAAAACAAAACTTTCATGTTGCTGCTGCTTCGATGATAATTCACATATGTTAGAGATCTATATATAGTTATCTCTGACTATCAATCTCAACCTGTCTGTCAATGATACTAAGATATTTAAAATGTGTCTCTTGCTCTAATATAAATCATGTGATCAGTCTGTATTCTCTTTGCCCAAAGCTTTAGATGACCTGGATGCTATAAACCCAGGTAATGGTGTTCTGGAGCGGTAACATGCACTCAGGTCATTTTAATGATCTGATATTCCACCCAGAAACTCTGTACATAACCTACTGTACGTACCCGTGTAAGATGAGCCTGAACAACCTCTATACATTTTTTCCAGTCTCTGATTTCGCCCCTTGCATTCGCATTTGTCAAGAAAATTGTATGCAAATATTTAGCTTTGTAGTTTGAGGAACAGGACAAACTTCCAGTCTCTCTACACTTGAATGAAATGATCCTGGCCGAGGTGGCTCGGAGCCCACTGCCGTCGCTCCCGTGAACGTTCAGCGAGTGTAACGCATGATCCATCTGTCTGTGTGAACTGTACACACCATCTCTCACCAACACCACTCGCACGTTACAGGAACTCGGCTGGGAGTTATCGCCACGTCCCCCGTACAGTCCTGACCTCACTACAAGCCATTACCACATGTTTGGAAAAGACATTAAAGGAGTTCCTGATAGGCTAGGGTTTCAGACATGAATGAAGCAAACAGTCCGATCATCAACTTTCTCCCTTGATGGTGTCCAAAGCACTGGTGAGACGCTGGGATAAGTGCATTAGTGTAGGAGGGGATTATATATACAGGAATAAAGGGAGTGTTTACGCTCAGAACTGTCCCGGTTTGACTCGAACGCTCCTTGTGGATAGAAATTCAAAGCAATTAAATACTCACTGGGAAATTCCTTAGTTATTTAATGAAAGGTTCTTCATGGGTTCTTCCATAATAATGAAAATAATAATTATCTTTATTTATAGACACCTGCTTGCTCCAAAGTGCTGTACACTCCAATTAATAGTCCTAAAGTTTCCCTAAAGCCCCAGTCAGGATTATGAAATGAGGGAAACACCAAACATTCCATCAAACTCGCAGATCAGATGTGTGGATTATTTTTTTCTTCACTGTTTTATTTGTTACACAATCAGTCGATTCCATCATGTACATGTTATAGAACACTACAGTCATCTTGCTTTGATAATAAGAATAATAAATGCTTGAATTGTAGGAACAGGAAAGAAAGAAAAATAATAATAAAGGATGCTCCTTTTGATAAAAACACTAAAGAACAAAGGAAGGACTTATCCCGTGTAGAGCGCTGAACAGATATCTCTTTACTCTAGTAATGTGCTCTCTTTGTGTAGCTGGAGAAAGACACAAGAAAGATGATCTCTCTGAAAGGCTTTGATGGTCTGAAACTGAAACGTGAGAGTCCTTCAGGGGGCCTTCAGTGTGTGTGTGTGTATGTGTGTGTGTGGGGGGGGGGGGGGTTAATTTGGTAA
>JAQMYL010000009.1:26432211-26443336 GCA_030014365.1 Clarias pachynema | reverse complement strand
CCCCCCCCGAAGGTGGTCACTAACAAACAATTGGAGCTTTATTTTTTCGACTCCGGTTCTTATTTCTTGGATTCCTCGATTTGTTCCACCTCGCTGGACTCGTCCACTACCTTCCCGTTGATCATGGTCTGAGTGACCACCTTGACGATCTTCCTGGTGCGAACATCAGGCTCTTCTGCAGAAAGGAACAGCAACACTCAGTCAAGCAAGTCAAGCAAGGCTGATACAATACAGAGAGAGATGTTTTTGTCGTGTAAGGTTTGCGTAGCCAAGGACGTGCTGCTGTGTTTTGCTACGTTGCCCCGTTTACGGCGTTTAATCTGTCATTAGTCTACAGCCACGGCCTCTGTGAGTCGTCTGGCTGCTATGAGACGTGTGTGGACGTCTCGAGCCCTGTTGGACGAGATAATATCGCGATGTATGTTTTTTACCCCGGGCTAATGTTCTAATCCAAAGTTAATTCAGGTCTCCAGGCTGTGAGAGTGAGCAGGGTGGGACTCGAGCAGCCACAGCGAGCTCTTATCAAAGCGAAAGCTGCTTATGTCAAAGCGTGACCTGGGTGTGAACGTGTCATTTATTTCCCTTTGTAAACATGTTAACAAATGTTCTTTTGCACGCTGGCACGCTTCGATACTCACTCTTAGGAGGAGGAGGGACTTCCTTAACGCTGCAGGAGAAAAGAATAAACAGGAAATCAGAGGTGAAATAAACCAGACTAGGAGATGTATTACGTGTTACTAGACAGTAAGTAAAACCCTTGATTTGGGCACTCACGCTTCCTCTCCCTCGAGAAGGCGCCTGTAGGTGGCGATCTCCAGCTCCAGGTTCTGTTTGATGCGCAGGAGCTGCTCGTAGTCGGTCTTGTTGCGCTGCATGTCGAGCCGAAGCTGAGACAGATCCTCCTCCAGCTGGTTCAGCGTGGCCTGCAGGCGCTCCATCTCCAGGGCGTACTTCTGTCCCGTTTCACCCAGGTTCCCATCCAGGGCGGAGACCTGCAGGACGAGACGAGGACGAGACGAATATAACGGATTGTTAGTGTGTGTTATTTTAGGAAAGTTACACAGTTTCCAAATAGCTCTTTCATGCATTAGCCAGAGATGGAGCTTAATGAAGAGCTTAATGAAGAGCATAATGAAGACTGGGTGAAGGAGGAAGGATCTTCTGCTTACGATTCTGCAAGCACACTGCAAAGTATTAGAGGATGAAAACTGATTTATTTTACACATAAATACACATATATATACATAAAATATATGCCCTCAGACGTCCTATAAGCAGAGACAGCTATAGTACCAGATCACACAGTTCTTTCATTTCTTTATGACCAGTTTCCATCTAAAGACCTGGAACACTGGAATTTTTGTACTTATTTATTTTTATTGTCTTAGAACCCTGAAGCTCAGGGGTTTCCCTGTCTATCAAAGCGACACTTATTGAACCACTTTTTTCCCCAGAAGTACAGTATAAACATCAAAACTCCATTATGGAAAAATCAACGGTTATTACCCGGTTTGACTGGTTTAACCCAAACCACCATAACTCACAAAAGTAACGTCACCTTCAACCCACGGAGATGCGGCGAATGGATTTAACGTGGCTCATAAATAAATCCATGTGCAATTTATTTTACAGTGGTTTGCACAATCAAAAGAAAATGTTTTGTTGTTGATGATGAGGATGATGAGGAGAAGGCGGAAGAGGAGGAAGAACACACACACACACACACACACACACACACACACACATATATCCTGCACCATCATGACTTCCTCAGCAGGTTTATGTTTATGTGAATGGAATTCATTTCCCCTTCAGCAGCCTGTATTATGGGTTGTTTAAGGTCAGGTGCAGGTGCTGCTCGGTCTTGGCAGAAATCATGATCGTGATTATTTTGGACTCGATACTGAAATCGTGATTCCTCACTGACGTTGGAAACATCATGCATTAAACGAGCTTTAAAACAAACTCATTTTTTTGCAACTTATGAAAGTTCTTTTTTTTTTTTTTTTTTTACTAATTAATGTATTTATTTATTTATTATTAATTACTTTTTTTTAATTAACAAAAGATGAATGCCACAACCTAACTTTGGATTATAGTGAGGGACAAAACCGCCTGCTGTAAGATAACAAATGCTGGATTTGATCACAAAATTAATAATCTGTTGCAGAACGTAACACTATAAATAACATTAAACCATAATAATCAATTCACCACGAGTGTCTTGTTTATTACTATGCTAGATCTTTGGATGCCAAAATTAGAATTATTTTTTTTTAGAATTATTATTAATAGACGTATCGGCTCAGACATTAGCTTCCTCTGTGGTTTTTCAGCCCGTGTCCTGGATATTTTAGTGTTTTTTATCGGCTCCATCATCTACATCAACTTCATTACAGAAAAGATTGTGAATTAGTTGAAGTCAGGTCTGCTGGAAGCTGAGAAAACATGAGACTGTTGCTCTAGATGTAGTGCAAATCGTGCTGATACTACAACAAATTTTGCAAATGGGAATCTGTGTGTGTGTGTGTGTGTGTAGGCTTCTATGCAAACTGTTAATCATATGAAAACAAACACAGGAAGTGTTTGACAAGCTTCAGTGTTTGCACTGGTTCATTCCATTCTAACAAGGCGAAAAATATTGAAATGGAACACAGACACACACACACACACACACACACACGCACACACACACTGCATAAATAAATATCTGGCTGTAAAACAAGTTTGCTGACAATCAATCAAATTCCACCTAATGATAAAAACAGATCTCTATTTAGCGCGGCGATCTTGACTGTAACTGACCTGCTGATACGGAGGAGACGTGATTCTGTGGAACTGCGTCCAGACAGAGGGACCTTCTACACAAACTCCTTACAACATTTTTATTTCATGTTAGGACAGGATGGATTGTGTATATTCCATGGAAAAAGAAAAAAAAATATGAGTGTGTGTGTGTGTGTGTGTGTGTGTGTGTGTGTGTGTGTGTGTACAGTATGTGTGTAGGAGGGGATTTGCTTGTGTTTTCTGAAATTCCTTTGAAACAGACCCTTATGCAATCTGTTTACTGTAAATGCAGTAAATGCTCGACTCAGAGAACTCTGAGCGGAGACAGACATCTCCTGATCTGAGAGCGAGATTGTGTCTTAAGTGAAAATCAAGCTCTCACGAGAAAGGTTGCGGCTGATACAGCAGGTGATACCGAGGGATTACTCAGTCCTCCGCCAGCACAAATGCCACTTTAAGCTTTTCCACTTTAAGCAGCATCGCTTTCACATTCTCGACCTGAAATCGTCTGACCCCGTCAGCCAGGTGCTTGTGGACCAGGGAACCAAAAAAAAAAAAACGAAAAACTAAAACCAGGACACAGCAGCACACGGGGTCACGGGCCGGGCAGCGCTTTGGGGACGTGTGTTTGAAAAGGGCACAGGCTTAAATTGCGCTGTAATTCTATGCGCACTCAAGAAGTTCAGCCTGTAAACAGGAGCAGTGTTTTTAAAAGGTTCCCCCTCCTTCATCTTGATGGTTTCTGACCTGTTTGTGGAGACTCTCCAGTTCCACCTCCAGGGTCTGCAGGAAGCGCTGCCTCTCGGTGAGTTCGCTCTGAGCCCCTCGCAGTGCCTCGTTGCTCTCGCGCACCTCCGTCTGCACCACCTCCAGCTACAAGGGGAACACGGGACACTTTAATTACGCCGTTCCACAAGGATATAAGGAATGTTACACATGGGTTCCATAGCAGACAGGTTCTTTATCGTTCACGTCTGGGGAATTTTAAAAAGCTGGTGTGAAAAAGGTTAAAGGTGTAGTCTGTCTCTGAGATGTCTGGTTGGTTTATTATCAGAAATCATCTAAAAACTTGATTATTTTCCTCTAACAGTAAGCGTTTTTGATCTCCAATAGCCTACTACAGGTTTTTACCAACCAAACCGAAACATTTGAACTGGAGACTCCTTCCATAAATGTTAAATTAACCATCTCCTTACAAGAGGATCGCCTCCCCATATCAACCACTACACACGTTCTTTGTTTGCATAACTGTCTGAGAAAACAAATCAACACACACATTCTGACCAATCACAAACCAGAATTCCCAACACGACCACCCTGGTGAAATCACCAACCTTTCTGCGGTACCAGTCCTCCGTCTCTTCTTTGTTCTTATGAACTATGCCCTCGTACTGAGAGCGGAGCTCGGCCAGCACCGAGCCGAGCTCAGGGCCGCGAGCGGCGTCCACCTCCACGTTGACGTCCTCCTGGGCTATCCGTGCCCGCAGGCTGTCCATCTCCTGCAGAGAGTTCTCATAGCTTCACGAGTGTCTCAGCATTTCATTGTAATAGGATTTGATTATGGTGAGTGTGTGTAAATTCATATTTGCTTAATCGGGTGTGGTCTGTACAGTACACGTGCGAACAAGTATGTATGCATCAGAGTTGAAGAACTTGATACCACAACGTGGTGTAAAGTAGGTGGAAGTGTTTTCATTATTAATTCCGTCGTTAAATATTTAATGGACACCTGGTGTTACCTTCTGCTGCATTTGTAACGACTATGTGACTTGCACGCGACTAGTCCCTAAAGCAAACCCTCGTCTAATCCGCGTGTTAGGAAAGCGTCCAAACTGATGGAGAATCGGAAAAACATCAATTTCCATTATTTATAAAAATGCCTTAACTTTTTATAATGAGTTTCTTTAAAAAATAAAAAAAAACAGCCCTGATATTAATATCAACAAATATTAATCCTTATAAAAGTTCTCATTCACTCTGCTATGCATTTTAATATCTATTAAAATATTAATGACTTCATCGAAGCAGATGTTCAACCATCAATTTTTTAGTCATCAAAATCAAATTTAACTAATTAAAATTATAAATTGCACCCATTGGTCAAAAAGAAGCCAATTGAGTCAAGAGAGTTAATATCAGGGTTGCCAGGTTGGGATAGTTTAAATTTACTCTGCAGTCACTAAGATTTTGTTTCAGATACAATTAAATCTAACAAAAAAAGTTGTGAGTGCAGACAAACTGCTCAAAACAAGCTGCTGGATGCTCCATCATCTCTACAAATGAATTCATCCTGGCTTTAAGTGTAATTGGAGTGTGATAGCGTGTGGACCTCCTTTTGTACCTCCTCGTGGTTCTTCTTGAGGAAGTAGAGCTCCTCTTTCAGGCTGTCCAGGTCTCCCCGTAGTGTAGCGATGATCTGATCGTGGTCTGTCTTGGCCTTTTTCAGAGCCACACAATCCCTCTCCACTGACTGACACATAGCATTCTCAGTTTCCCATCTGGAACATGAACAGACTTCCATCACCACTTCAACATCATCACCAATTTCACTAGCTGTTTCTTTTACTCAAACCAGGAATGGAATTTAACTTCAATTTTAGAAACCACCAACATCGGGGTTCTTTTATAAAACCAGGTTGAAGTGAAAATGATTGTAAGGTGTAAGAAACCTTTATGAACCTCCTTTTTTTAATGAACGTTGATCTCCAGGACATGAGTTAGATATCTCTCGTTTACATTCACAGAAAAAAAAGGTCAAATCATGTAAAGAATTTGTTCAATTCAGTGAACAGGTTCTAAACCATCTCAAGAACCTTTAAGGAACTCATTTGTATAATGAAGGTAGATCTTCAGGACATGAAACCCTCCTTGACTTTTAACAATTTCAGGAACTTTTGAGGAACCATTATTTTTTAATTAAGCTGTAAATTGTTTAGACACTCCTGGTCTACACTTTAAAAACATCAGCTCCTCAGATCCTCCATTCAGAGGAACCCTAAAGTAATATAATATACAGTATCAATAAACATTTCATATTTCTAGGTCTTCTGCACTCTTGGTATACACTCTCAATAAGTTTTATGGGTCTTCAGCTTTGGGGTAAAAAAAAAAAAAACCCTCTCAACTACTCTGAGAACCTTTGATGAACCATCTTTGGAGAGTATGAATGTAAAGTTATTTTTTAGGAAATAGGTCACTCAGTCATGGTCTACACTTTCTGCCCATTTTAAGGAACCTTTAAAGAACTTTAAATATCCACACAACCTTTGAGGAGGCACCTTTTTAATGAACATGCAGGAGATCTTGAGGAGAGCTTCTATTCACTGCCAATAATTCTAAAACGTGAAGGTTCTTCAGCATGTCAGTTTTTAGGATAGAACTTGAAGTGGTGAGGTTAAGATTTCCTAATTAATGTAGATCTTTGATTTGACATTCAAAGTTCTGGTCTACACTATCAGAAGGAAAGTGTTCTTCAAGGAGCATTGAAGAACACTTTCCTTCTGATAGGAGGGAGGGAGGAAGGAAAGTGTTCTTCTAATTCTTCAAGGAGAAGTGTTCTTCAAGGAGCATTTTAAAGCGCTTTAACTACCCAAAACATTAAAACTTTCTTTTTTAAACGAGAGCAGATCTTAAGAACATGGGCTCCTCTGTAATGGTCATCCAGTTTGTCCATTTTAAAGAGCCACATCTAAAGAACCCGTGAGGAACCCCCTTATTTTTCCTAAGATGTAGATTGGTTTAATGCAGAACACTCACTTGATCCGGAAGTCATCTGCAGCCAGCTTGGCGTTGTCGATCTCCAGCATGATGCGAGCGTTCTCCAGAGTTCTCTTCCTGACCTGTGGAGGAAAAAATATGTTTACAAAGTAAGTAGTTGGAGGGCAGAGTGGAGTTTCTCAACCACTGTTTTCTTAAAAAATTTATTCTAATTAAAAATCACATTCTTCATGTTAACGAGTAACTGGTTGATCTGATGTAGAGATTAAGACGTGGCTAATTATTAATGAAAGACTTGTTTGCGAAATGATTCACAGTGAATGAAGGCTGGTTTGGGAATGCACAAACTTCAGACTTCCTGCAAAATAAAGCCGTGTCAGATTATATGAGGAAGCTCTTGAAGGAAGCGGCGTACGGTGTCTCTGATGATCCTGTTCTTTAAGACTTTTATTAAATAATAGTATCCAGAGAGAGATCTGGAAACCACAGACGGTCATTGTTGCTTGGGTTTTGGATTGGATTCATCAGTCTTCTCCTCTCGGCTTGTTATCTGATCCTGGAGCTATTGAGGAAACGGCAACCTGAGACCCTGAACTCCATCCAGCCCCAGAGTGACCAACCCCTGGTATAACTCGATGCACCACTGAGACTGAGCTACGGCACAAAGAGTGGAGATTAGGAATAGGACTGGTTTCCGAAAAAGTTCTGTCCTAAAGGTCCCGTGTGAAGTTTATCTCTGTCTCTTTCTGTATCTTTAACCTTCTTTTATTTCTCTCACTAGCTACTAGTACACGTATGATATTTCTTCAATCTGACTGAAATCATCCGATAAGGTGACACGTGGTGCAGCTCGCTGTTTAATCTGCTGGAAACAGAAGAAGAAGAAGAAGGAGAAGAAGAATTTCGTTTTTTTTGAGGTTATATTAGACTTGCTGTCTTTTCCGACAAATCCCACAGTTCTGCATTATGATTGGTTACAAAAGTTCAGTCTCCTCTGTGATTGGTTAAATGCTTTACTACAAATGTAACGCGAGCCAGTCAGAGCTCCCCATCCAGAGACCCAGTGGATAAAAGAAGTAAAGACAAGAAGAACAGCGGTTACGGAATTTACTGATCAGGAATTTCCCTCCCGGAAACTCATCAAGTCGCCTAATGTTACCCATTATAATGTCATCGTTCCAACTAGAGTGAAACGATCAGATCGCGTGTGTACATGACTAATATTTACCTACTGAGCGGTTATTAAAGGTTCACACCGCCCTCGCATTCACATTAAAAATTCATTACAGATCAGAATGTTTCGACTGAGGTGTTTACACGATTCAGTTTTATTCATATTTGGCTATTTTTATATTGGAATGTTGGAATATTGGGGTCCATGTAAACATAAACTTTTTTTTTCCCGCACTTTATCACTTATAATAATCTATATTAATTATACTGTGACAAACATGTTACTCTCTTTCCCCACTGAAAAGTCTAAGAGGTTCATGAATCATGAAAATCTAGGACTCCAAAAGGTTCTCGAGTTTGTTCATCTGGAGGAACCCTGAGAAGAATCCTACAAGAGAGGCTTTTCTGTATGGAGATCTTTCCAAATAACCATTCAGGATCTCTCTTTAAGCTTGTAGGATGAACTGGAACCAATCTATGTGTGTGTTTGTAGTGTGTATATGTGTGTGTATATGTGTGTGTGTGTGTACCTCGTGCTCCAGAGCATGAGCCTGAGCCAGCATGGCGTCTATATCGTGGCCTTTGGGAACCCTCTCCAGCATGAGCTGCTTGATGCGGAGCTCCAGGTCGGCGTTGGACTTCTCCAGAGTGCGCACCTTCTCCAGGTAGTTGGCCAGACGGCTGTTGAGGCTCTGCATGGCTTCCTTATCGTTGTTGCTGTTGCCCAGGCCGTTGAGCGACATGTTGGAGAGGCTGTTCAGGTCAGCCATGCTCATGGAGGAAGCACGGGAGAGGGGCTTCGCCGCAGAGAACGAGACGGCCGCTTTGGATCGGCCACGCCCGGTGTCTCTCAGAGATAAGTTGGAGAAGGACGGCTGTCTGCCGAACGAGAAACTCCGCATGGACATGGATGTCATGATGTCTGTGGACACACATGGACAGGAGATGTTAGATAGACAGATCAGTCTGTCTGTGTGAACTGTACACACACACTCATTCACCAGCACCACTTGCACATCGCGTGTGTGTGTGTGTGTGTGTGTGGAAGCATCTGACCTCAGCAGAAAATAAAAACCTCCTTCACACAGGAGTAAACACACTGGACCTTTCACACGCCTGTAAAAGTCATCCGTCTCAGACCTTACTGTCTCTCCATCTCTCCCTCTTTTCTCTTTTTTCAGTCAGTGCGTCTGCTCGAGGTCTGCGGCTCGTCTGATAAAACTTACAGGTCTGGGAATCAGGTCCGGGTTTATTTTAGGATCATGTGCAAATGTTCGGCTGCAACAAACAAATTATCGTCCTGTTTTCCATAAATATTTTTCCCCTCTCTTTCTGTCATTCTTTTCCTTTTTCTTTCTGATGTTTTTATCTCACTTAATTGTGAATAATTTCTATATTTATTTATTTTTGTTTATTTCCATATAAATTTTCGTATACTGTATAAGGAAAAATTTAACAAATTAAAGATTCTTTCTTTCTTTCTTTCTTTCTTTTTTTGTTTCTATTGTTTTCTTTGTAATCTGACTTGTTTTCTTTATTTTTTTCCCTTCCCTTCTTTATTTCTATATCTCTCCCTTTTTAAAAAAAAAATCTCTGTGGCTTATGGCTTAGTCAACCAAATATTTCTTTCTTTCTTTCTTACTTTCTTTCTTACAGTAAATACTGTGCGTTGTTATAAATGTTGCATTGTTGCTCCTTTTTTTAAATAGTTTTTCTCTCTCCTTTTTTCTTTTTTCCTTCTTTCTGCTCCATCTTTTTTTATTTATTTGCGCAGGACATTTCATATACAGACATATAAAAACTCAAACCTTCTTTCTTTCTTTTTTTCTTCCTTCCCTCTTTCTTTCACATGTGAATGTACAAAATTATACAAACTGAATATTTGTTCCCAGACTCCCCAGTTTGGTGCAACAGAGAAACTTTTTTCATTTCTACAGAGAGAGAGAGAGTGATGCAGGTCTTGTTTCTCTGTTGGCATGTGAAACAATAGTCTCTCTCTCTCTCTCTGGGAGACGTCAGTGCGGTTGTTGTTTAAACGCAGGTGGATGTGACACGATTAACCTGCGGATCAGATCACTTTCACTTTCATCTCACTATACACTTAATCCCCATCAGACACACACACACACACACACACACACACACACACACACACACACACACACACACACAGGCTCATCACACAGCACTTACCGTCAGAACCCAGTGATGGAGTGATGAAGCTGAAGGAGGGACGAGCGGAACACAGCGTCCAGCGCAGAGACACCTGACCTTTATATACAGTGCAGGAGGGGAGGAGCAGCAGCACACCTGTGTACCTGGGGGAGGAGCCCTGTCTCTCTCTCTCTCTCTCTCTCTCTCTATTCTTTACTGTTTCTTGTGTATTATATAATTTATAACATTTTAAAACTCACATGACTTTTTTATCTTGACATTTTAACACTTTCTAGCTTTTTCCTCTGACATTATATTCTCTATATTGTTTATAGTATCTAATAAAGTGTAGTTAAAAAAGAGTGAAACATATTTTTCCTTCTTTTATACACTCACATTATATTTTATTTTGGCTAATTTTATTACTGTTTTTGAAGTTTGTTTTTTCTTTGTTTAAATAATAAATGTAAAAGTTTAAATAATTTATTAAAAAGCATTGATACAACCTAAAAGTTTTCTCTCTTTTTTTCTTTCCTTTTTGTAATAGTAAATAAGTGTTAAAACTCAAAATGTTTTCCCCTAAACATTTTTTCCTCTTTCATCTTAAAAAAAAATCATTCTTGTCTCCTTTTTGTCTCCTTAATTTTTTTCTTTCAGTCACTCTCCTTCTCTTTGATCTTTCTTTCTTTCAAATTTAATTCATTTTAAAGAAGTCCTAATACAGTACTTATAGTTCTCTTTCTTCGTATCCGTTTATTCATCAGAACTGTTCACAGAAAATGAATGTTAAACTCAGAGAGGTCCCTCTACCTGGCTTTTGATTTGTCTCAATTTGTCTTTTATTCTCTCTCTCTCTCTCTCTCTCTCTCTCTCTCTCTCTCTCTTTCTTTCTCTCCCATGACAGAGGAGTCATGTTGTTTTGGCAGGTTGATGGAACCTGAGAAGCTAAACTCCTCAGCAGTTAAATATTCATCAGTTCAGCATGAACAGAGACAGAGAGAGAGAGGGAGAGAGAGAGACGATCCCTCAGTGGGTCGGTGTGATCAGTGAGAGCTCTGAGCTCTGTGAGGAGACGCTTTGTTCCGGTTTCTCTGCACACGGCTCTCAGCCCAGATCTCCATCATCTTCACCTGATCCCTCTCTCCTGTACACACACACCACTCTACTGACCACCACACACACACACACACTACCACACACACACACACACACACACACACACACATACACACACACTACCACACACACACACACACACACACACACACACACACACACACACACACACACACAC
>JAQMYL010000009.1:26414290-26432111 GCA_030014365.1 Clarias pachynema | reverse complement strand
CAATGTCCCGCGGCGGGACGTTCCACCGCTCTGTGTTCCCGACGCTTTGTACGCACACACTCACCGGTATTGGGGTACATGAAAAATGAATATCATTTTTTTTTTTAAAACACCAGTATTCGGTATGAAAAGGTATACCGCCCAGCCCTACGACCAACAATGTGCAATATTCTCAAAAGCTCACCCAAGCCAATATATTTGTGTCATGGGTTGACCCAAGCATCACTAAAAGTCAGGATACTTGGCTCCATGTAAGTTTGCAAAAATGCACTACATTTAACTGTTCACTGGTTTTCAAAAAGATTTGTATATGTAGCAAGACTCAGTGCTTTTTGGATGCTTGGCATGTTATCCATGCAGGAATACCTACAAACAAAGCCATTCTCCTATAAAGATTATTTTTTGGCCAGGAAGGACAACATGAAGCCTTCCTTTTTTCTTTCTTTCTATACTGCAAAAATGCTGAACAATTTCAGTAACTTTTAGCAGTTGATAATGAGATGTGTCTGCTACTTATGTTCTGTAAAGCCATAACTCTAATCTGAGGTGCTGTTAATTGGTTATTTTTGAGGATATTAACTCTAAAATTAACCTGTCCTCTGCAGCAGAGGTAAGTTTTGGTCTTGATTTCCTGGCATGGTTTTCATGAGAGCCAGTTTCACCATGGTGCTTGATGGGTTTTGCAAATGCACTCGAGAATACTGTTCTTAAGTAAGAACTATTCCAGCACAGCTGACCTTCATGTCTTAAACCAACAACTGACCTAATGCCATATGTATTTCTAAGTTTAGAAAAAAAAAATCAGGTTAAAACAATTGTTTTTTTTCTAGAATGTGGAAAATAAATCCAAACTTGTGTCCAACCATTTGACTGTGGTAGTGTGTGTGTGTGAGTGTGTCAGAAGTATTGGCAAAATCCTATTATTTATAAATGGTTCCTAAAGCATAAGACTTACTAATATTAGGATGAGGCAGCAGGGATCCACCTGGAGGGCCAGCGCCAGGGAATGGTGTGGGTGGAATTTTCCCCTGCTGGAAAGCAGCAGCTGCAACACACAAAAACCATTTATAAATCCATACAACACAGGAAATCACTTATTGTTTCTTCCTTAAATTGTGTATACATTTAACAAACCAAGTCTAAGAGAGTGCAACATGACTAAATTCTAATCTTCTTTGACTTTCGGCTGTTCCCTTTCAGGGGTCGCCACAGCGAATCATCTGCCTCCATCTAACATGACTAAATTCTAATAACAGGTTCAAACAGTGCAAAAGTACTTACTTGTTTTGTCTATCAGGCTCTGTGCCTGCTCCTCCATCCATTTCTGATAATAGTCTTTTACATTCTCTTTATGTTTGCGGCCACTACAGTGAGTTTTCCTTACCGATGGCTGAGAAAACACAGGACTTGGGGTTATTTCGGTATTCCAATCATTACGTAATTTGCACTGCAAAGGCATGCATCTAAAGCAAAACTCTTAAAAACCTATAAATATTCTGAATTACTACAACAGAAATACAAAACCATACCGAGTCGTGCGTCAGGTATGTGTCGCAATAATCACAGTAAAACCTGAAAAGAAGAAGAGAGTGCGAGTTATGCAGGTTTCTCATTGTGAATGACAGACATGAATATTGCTAGCCTAGTTAGCATGCACACCGAGCTAACCCAACACATCAATACTTGAACAAGAATTTATATCGCTTTTTGTGGCAAAAAAAAGTATATTAATTAACAGATGTAGACAGTTAATACGTAATAGACAAACTAATAGAATTTTGTTTATTCAGCACTAAACGCGTTTCAAAAACCCAACAAAAGCTGCAACTAGCGAGGTAAATACTGTTACATCCAGCTAGCGCTAAAGCTAAAGAACGTTAGTTCTTCACTCAGAATCTCAACCGTGTTTCTAAAAACAGACTCGTAACGAAAGCACCGAATATAACAAATCTATTTACAAACATGCATTACGAATAATTTTATGTAGCAACAAACACAATGAATCAAACATACTTCGGCATCTTTACGGGCAAACAAAATGCGGCGCCCTAACCGGATGTTCAACGAGCTGCCCCCCAGGTGAGAAAGAGCGCGTCAGCGCCACCAGCCGTTGAGGAGGAGCAAATACTACCGGCGCTAAGCCAAAACGTGGCCAATGACGCCGAAATTTTCGAGAAGCCCCTGTCTGCAGCCTGCAGATCAGGGGTACTTGAAAGTTTCCGTGCATGACCACGTGACTGCTTTGGAAGCGGGTTTGAAAGAAGCACAAAATCTGAGAAAAAACCTGGAAGTCAGAAAAAACATAACTTACAAAAACAAGGTTGTTTATTCATGAGAAATCTGTATAATGGTTAAGCTTTGCCTAATTTAAACTTGGAATAAATGCTTGTTTAATGCATGAAGGACTAATTATAATAGCTTAAAAGTTAGAGAAAATAAATGACAACACACAAATATACTCACTCAACGCCTATACTGCTTTATCCTGTATACAGGACACAGTATGACTGCAGATCAATCCCTGCTATCCGTTATCATCCAAATGAGGATGGGTTCCCTTTGAGTCTGGTTCCTCTCAAGGTTTCTTCCTATTGCCATCTCAGAGAGTTTTTCCTCGCCACTGTCGCCATCGCCCTTGGCTTGCTCATCAGGGACAGTCTTATCATTTTGATTCATACACATTCACATTTCATACAGATTCCATAATTTGTTTTGATTGTGTAAAGCTGCTTTGTGACAATGACAATTAAATAAATAAATGCCAAATAAAATTGAATTGAATTGAATTCACACACTACGCGCAGTTTGGGAATGCCAATCATGCTAATCTGCATGTCTGGACTGTGGGAGGAAACCCACTTAGCACGGGAAGAACATGAAAACTCCATGCACACAGATCCGAGGTGGGAATCGAACCCAGATCGTGGAGGTGCAAGGCAACTGATCTAGAAATCTGTTGGTAAAAACAGGCCACATGATCCAACAATGACCCGCTGACCTTGTAGGGGTATGGATAGAAGAGGTTCTTTCAATTCTTCTACACGTTTAAACTATTTTTCAACTAATTTGCAAAGATTAAAAAGCACAAAGAAAAATCTAAAACAATTAAATTAATATTGTTTCTCCTAATTTTTGTGTTAACCACTAAGCCACCACCATGCACAAATAAATAAATAAAAATAAATAAATCAAAAACAATATAATATTACAGGACTAAAATAAAGCATAAACCTTCAATATACAAGTTTGTAGTTTCTGATGTTTTTAGAGAAGTATTAAAAAGTGAAACCTCTTTAAACAAACACAGTGGCTTGGGGAAATTGGCATACAAACATTTATGCATATAGTATTTTGTCATTACATTATACAGTATATGCTGCTCAAAAAATAGAATATCCTGAGAAAATTACATTTAATTTAATGTAAAAAGTGAAACTTGTTCATTACAAGATTCATTACAAGTCTCTTTTTTTTGGGCTTATTTCAGTTTTGATGACTCTTCTGATGTTGTCTGATGTTGTCTCGTGTTCAAGACTGACATGAAACTATAGGAATGCTTTTTGGGCTATCACATTTTGACTCTTCATAACATGTTACCTGTTCACCAGTCTTCAATGAAACCACTGAAATTTAGTTTGCAATTGCTCAACTGGTGTGTTCTTTTCCCTTATAATACATCATAGTTTATAGTAAAAAAATAAATAAAATAATAATAATAATAAAAAATTAACAAATATGATTTGAATAATAAAAATATTATAATCCAATTATAAAAAAAATAATTACAAAATAAATGAATTTATTATATTCTAAATTATATATATTGTAGTAAATATTATCTATATATTAAGCAAATATTAGTTTAAACAAACATTAATGCTATTTATTGTGATTACATTAAATTAAAATTTATCACAGAAAACTGCAAATAATTCTGGTATACCAAATCATGTTAGGCAATTCTCTAAAGATCGATGATGCATTGTACATGACACGCTCTTAGCCAATAGTGCATCTGTTCACAATGAAACTCTCTTCAGTCTGGCCAAACGTGTATCCGATAGGAGCTTCAAAGTTAGTTTCACACAGTAATTAAAGAATTATAAGCAGAATATTCGGAGGTAATGCATACATGTGGTAATGATCATACAAGTGTAAAAACAGGCCACATAAACCAATAATGACCTGCTGACCTTGTAGGGATATGGATAGAAGAGGTCTTTCAATTCTTCTACACGTTTAAATTATTTTTAAACTAATTTGCAATGATTAAAAAGCACAAAGAAAAAAACTAAAGCAATTAAATTAACATTGTTTCCCCTCTATTCCCTCTTACCCACCAAGGAATAACATAGATGAACAGAATATATCCACATATACTGTATGTGACAAATGATATGTGAAAAGTCTGAAGGATTCAAGAATTACATTGTTTCAAATAATTACTTTTTTTTTTTTCAAGTTCCTTAACATTTTAAGGTGTTAATGTTGCAACAATTCCTTACAATAACAACAAAATTTATTTGTACTCATATACAGGACAAACATACAGAATGAAGTATACACATGTAACACACACACAAAAAATCCCACCATTCAGCTATGTTATATAACTGCTAGATGAGTCTCAGGAAGATTTTTCATGAAATGGTAAACTAAAATGATCAGTAGGACAAATACAAAACATATGTTTATTTTCCAATAAAGAATCAGCTCTGTTCTTCAGTGTCTGTTTGCACACAACAACCTCAAATGCTTCAAATAGTCTTTCAAAATCCAAGATTTAAAAAAAGTGCCACGAAACAGTTTCTCTCATGATTCAGTTATGTATTATTCTGATTCTGGGGCCTCAAGCATGAGAAACATTAACTTAGCCAAAATAACTTTTTATATAATTATAAAAAAATAAAAAAAAACTGAGATATCTCCAAATAAGTGTCTGTTTTCAGTCAATACATGGCCCCTATTTGCAAACACCATCGCCAGTGGTATAAAAAGTTAACACTGCAACACAGCTCAACATGCCAAGTGATTAAATCTTGTCTGTCTGCTTATTTACAGCCCAAGGCTGCTCTGAATTCGCTGTCTATCCATAAGAGAGATTCTCATAAGTTGGATTTGGGGCCACTATTCACAGGAATGGCCCTGAGTTCTGTCCGCATGCACAGGTACTCGCCGATGACTGCCATCAGGGCAATGCAGGCCACGTTAACAAGCCACCACGACAGAGCAGCTGGCAGGTGGGAATTATAGATCCAGCAGCCGATCATGTGGAAAAAATGCACCGTGACTGTGAAGTCCAAACACTGCTTTCCTCGGCGGATAAATAACCACAAGCCCAGAGCACTGACAAGAGACCAAAATACAGATACATTCATATTCATTCTATTAGGCCAAGCTGACTAGGGTTCTCATGTATTCTTAAATAAAGGAATTATCCTTACAGGCTGGTTAAATAAAAGTACAATATATTTTAGACACATTCCATACAGTAACAGGCACATACCATGTGAGAGAGTTCAGAATGAACGCCATCATAGAGAGTCGCCCTTGTATTGTTGAAAAACCGAGGACCTTAAATATAGATTAGGAAAAAAACTTAAGTAAAAGAAAATCTGTTTAAACTAATTGAATGACTGTTAAATAATTTCATTTCTCAGTATTACACATATCAGTATTGATTAAGGTGATTAAAAGTCTGGCTTTAACACCACATAGCTAAACTCTTCTCTCTGTTCTTAGTAAACTTACTTCATAACTGAATATCTGATCCAGAGATCTGTTGGTGTGCACAAGACCATCCACGCCGGCTAACCAAAGCCCTAGGAAACTGTAGTAGATGCACTGCATCAGGATGATCTGGGAAACGATGAGCACCGGATCCCAAATGTAGCTGCGGAACTGACTGGCCATCTTCAAGCCAGAGGGTCGAATCACCTTAAGAGAAAGACCATGAGCAGCCCAGATCTTCACCCTGCCTAGTAATAAATTCATAAGAAAAAAAGAAAAAGAAAAATGAAATACTTTTGGTTAAGACTTATGTATACCTGCGACTATACACAGTGTCCTAAAATACATAATTAGGCAATTACTTGCATAACAGCAGATGTGTTATCCAAGACTGAGACAGAGGCGACTCTGTTCGTTTTTGTAAAGAAATGGTGATGAGGAAAATATTTTACATAATAAAGTTACATTTAGGTAAAAGGTGTTAATAGAGACTTTTGGGACACACTGGAGATGATGCATGATGAAGTGGTGATACATTTAACAACACAGGTTGCAACATAGGTGCATGAAGCATAGCCAGGTAATCAATTTGTATAAAGTATTAAGTGTTAAGTGTAAAGTGTTATAGGTATTAACGCTTCTCTTTGCTGAAACACAAAGCAAAGTCCATAAAAACATGGTTTGGCAAAGTTAATGAGAAAGCACTCGAGTGTCCTGCACAGAGCCCTGATCTCCACCCCATTGAATACTTAGGATGAACTGAAACACTGACTGTACTCCAAGCCTCCTCTCCTGACAACAATGTCTGAGCTCTTTAATGCTCCTGTGGTTTGAACGAATCTCCACAAATCTCCACAGCTATGCTACAAAAACCAAGTGGAAAGCCTTCCCAGAAGACTGCAGGCAAAAGGGTTAATAAATCTATAATGTACTGTAATGTTTATGTGGGTGTGATGGTCAGGTGTCTACAAAAATTTAGCCATATAGTTTAATCTGACTGGATGATTTAACTGAATCCGAACTTCAATCAACATTATGTATGCCAATTCTGATCTATTAGAACAGTCAAATAGTTGTTATTATGGGTTTACTAAATTCAGTGGAATTTATTTGTCAGTTAAAATGCTTCTCTGGCTGCAAAACATTTGAGAACCCATGCTGTAATTTATACTAGTAACTGTTAAATATAAATATATACGAGTAAAAGCGCAGATTGGGGTTTCTGACGCAATACAAAATTCAAATTATCTACAAACATTACCTAAGTATTAGTTACTGACCACAAAAATTTTATATGTTGTATGTGGGGTGTTCAAGTCAAACTGGGATTTTTCCGGTACTCCGGTTTCCTCCCACAGTCCAAAGATATGCAGGTTAGGCTAATTTGCGTGCCCAAATTGCCCGTAGTGTGTGAATGGGTGTGTGAATGTGAGTGTGTGCCCTGCGATGGATTGGCACCCTGTCCAGGGTGTACCCTGCCTCGTGCCCGAAGCTTCCTGGGATAGGCTCCAGGCCCCCCGCGACCCTGAATACAGGATAAAGCGGTATAGAAGATGAATGAATGAATGAATATTTACAGAAGGCTTCAAGCTCAGTTCGGTGACGATACTGTTAACCACAGTAAAACATGAGAATGTCGATCCCGGCCGAGGTGTCTCGGAGCGCACTGCAGTCATTTTAGTGATCATTTGGCGAATGGAACGCCTGATGCTTGGCAAATTGGCCCGGTACAGTCCTGACTTTGCTCCAAGCCATTTGGGACCTGTTTGGGAATTTTAAATAGTTCCTGGGAGGCCAGAGAAAACTTTCCACCTTGATGGTATCCAAGCACTAGTGAAATGCGGGTACAATAACATTAGTGTAGCAGGGGATTATTAAATAGAGACATACAGCTAGTTTTACTCTCATAACTGTGTTCTGTTATTCGCACCTCCTATTAAAAGCACCGTACAGTAAGAAATGAGTAGAGTGTGGTGTAAGTTGCAGTAGTTAGCCTGCCTCTGCTAAACGTTAGCTCTCCTTACAGCTGACAGTGAGATGAAGCAGGTTAGCTTAGACAGTTTATCTGGGCGATGACGTGTGTTTCTATCAGCGATATAGGACACGTAGAGCGTGTTGTCAGGCTACAGAAACAAACATCAGCTTTCCGAACTAACCTGAACTAACCACTCGCCTATAGTGCAGCCTAGCAAGTGAGCCACAGCGTGTGAGTCAGCGATGTTAATGAGCACAGCTTCACTTACCTACACTTTCGGTGGCACCTGAGTCCAAATATCAGCACCTAAATAACTAAATAACTCTAAATCATCACAACATTACAAAATCGTATTTACAGCTCGGCTGATCACAAGGCCGGGTGAAGCAGCGGATATGTCAACAAAATAATGTGAAACCAGCACCAGCAACGCTTCCGATAAAAATGGATTCCAGAATAAAAGTTCTAATAACGACTATCGTTAAAAAAAAAAAAATCTCACACGGCAGAAATGGTTTGAACTGGTGGAATTAAGTTTTCTCATACATATACCTCACAGTATGGCATAAAAGTTGATGACGTTGCCTACTGTTACATTTGAAGAGGCCAAACAAACACGCAAACACTGGCCAAAAGAATTTCTGTTTTATATTCAAAACTCATCATCCATACCACTTTACAGGGTTACAGTCTATAACATGGCACACACAATATAACAGGGCGCGCGCGCGCACCACACACACACACACACCACACACACACACACACACACCAATTCAATTCAATTCAATTGTATTTGTATAGCGCTTTTAACAATTGTCATTGCCTCAAAGCAGCTTTACACAATCAAAAGAATTATTTAAGTCTGTATGGAATGTGAATGTGTATGAATCAAAATGGTCAGTTTCATTTGTTTCATGTTTCATCTCTTTGTGTATCTTCATGTCTGTCCATCCATCCTTGCACAATCTATCTTTCTATCTATCCTGTGTAAAAGTGTGCAGTTGTACAGATGTGTTACATTTCACACTGCAGTGAAGAGTCCATGCATCACACATACACATGTCTCAGAACAGAGGTGTGTGTGTGTGTGTGTGTGTGTGTGTGCATGTGTGTGTGAATGCACACTGTACTTGGTTGCCAGTCATGGTTTAAGAATGTGCTTTAAGAATCACCAAACTCCTCCTCAGCCACACACACACACACACACACACACACACACACACACACACACACACAGAGAACTGCTTATAGTTTTTCAGATCCATAAGATTTGAACAGTAAGCGCGTTTATAAAAACAGTACAAACAGCAGATCACCTGCCTGGACCTTCACTCGGGATCCTCGGTTTCCTGTAGGAGTAAAGAGTTCCGTCAGTGATCGTGTCAGAACCGTCAGAACGACGAGTCGCTGTGTCAGACAATGTTGCCATGTTGTCATCCGTGTCACCCGTATATCAGCTACAGCCGGACACATTACTCAGGTTACACGTTACTGTAAGTGACGGATTGATTACGAGACACTGGACAGGTTTCACATTTACACATTTACCTGTTTGTACTGTAACCTGTTGACACTCCGCATCACCGTGATACAGAGAAGAAGACTATCAGTTCAGGCACATAAGGGACACATGGGACACACATGGGACACATACAGGACACACTGAACAGGCAGAACTGTCCATGCAGCGCTGTATGGAGACTTGGATGAAAGAATCTTTTGTAAAGTCTTGTCCAGCCGGTGCTGTGACGTCCTCACATGCTGCATTGATCTGAGAGCACGTCATCAGTTTAGGTTTAATAGGAACGTCTAGAAAATGTGCTCGATGGTTTATGACCCATCATTTTCGCATGTAATGACCTCTGCAGCGAATGAACACGAGCATTCAACTAGAACATGACATAAGCCACTGATGATGGAGGAAACATGAAAGAGTTGTGCGTGATGATTTGCATGAATATTTGCAGTTTGTTCAAAAAGAACGAGACGCTGTGTTTAGGATGAACACTGGCTTTTAGATGATGTGTTCGTGTTGGACGACTTGCTGGGAGAATTTTCCAGCCCGTCTCTTTCCTAATCCCCATATAAATGTCCAGTGTCTCACAAATCCGTACCCGTGTGTAAGCACCTTCACCGGCTCAGTCAGGAGTCCTGAGTTGTTCTTGCTTCATCTTCCAGTAGAGTGATTAGAGAACAGAAAGCGTTTCAGTTCACTGCACCGGGGGAAACAGGGCTTGCATTGTATTCTGTAAAGGCTCAATTATTTTTCTCAAACAGCTTTAATCTGTCCAGCTCTTTGAAGCAGCTACTGTAGCCCACTTCTTCTGCATTACCTGGGGGAGGGGGCGGGACTGCGGGAGGCCAGACGTGTTATTAAAGGAACCTCAATGCTACGGCACACCGAAACATTCTAGGGTTTAGGGGATAGGGTTTAGGGGATAAGGTTTAAGGCAATTAGGATGTATGCTGCAGGTGATATGGTTTGAAGTATATGAGATAGGGTTAGATAGGAGACATGATTTGTGGTAAAACCAATAGGACTTTAGGTTTTTACAGCATAGGTGATATGGGTAGGGTGTAGGGGATAGGGTTTAGGGTGTAGTATATGAGATATAGGGTTTAGGGCATACAGGATATGTTTTAGGGCGCAGGGCAATGGGTTTAGGATTTAAGAGATGTAGCTTAGGGTGTATGGGTCAGTGAAAATGTTTGAGGTAGGTTTAGGGCGTAGGGAATAAGAGTTCTAGGAGATGAGGTTTAGGATGTAGGGGATCAGTTTTAAAGTTCACTGGATAAGGTTTATGGTGTAGGAGAATATTGAACATTTTCCAGTGGATCAGCTCTCATTCTATTACATCATCTATTGTTCATTTTGAAGCCACTTTGGGTCTGAACTATAAAAGAAAAATATCACATTTGATACAAAAAAATTTCTGTCCACCCTGTCTGTGGTCTCATGGTCATAAAGCTGCATACCACAGCATGTTTATGACCCTTTTGCCCCTGTCTGTCTGGACCAGTTCTCCAACAAGGGGAGCATCCCTCTGAACCATTAAAAAATATATATATTTAAATAAATAATACAGCTTCTTGATAACAAAGATCTCATTTTCCCATCATGTTATTGCAGCCTGTTGTTTCATACACATGAGAAGCGTAATGTCAGACTATCGAAATCCGCGCTCTGACCTCTATAGCGCAGGGGAAACTCAGTGGTAGCTCAGTGGTTAAGGCTTTGCGACTACTGATTGGAAGGTCCTGGGTTCAAACCCCAGCACCACTGAGTTTCCCCTGTTGGGCCCTTAACTGCTTAAATGTATAATAAGATAAAATGTAAGTTGCTCTGGATACGAACGTCTACCAAACACTGTAAATGTAATGTTACACAAACATCATATTCATATCTAACAATATAAATGTCCACATAATGTGTTCAGAAGTTTATTAAGAAAAAACTATTGATAAGACTGTGTTCATGTTCGACTCTTCACTCACTCCTACTCTTTGAGTTTCTTTAATTTCCAGACCTTCATCGGCCTCCATTTGGAGACTCTTCCTCCTCAGCCAGAGTCAGACACACACCTGGTGTCAGATCTGCCGTGTTTACTTTCCGGTCGATCCAGGTGTCTCTTTTTCACCAATAAAAGCTTCTTTGTAGGTAAAACTGTGTGCTTTAAACCTTGGGGCAACAGTTTACAGAAGTCCTGCTTATTATATAATATGCAGGTATCCAGAAATATTTGGCCATATAGATTTTGTGAACATTCTCACTGCCCAGTTTATGAGGAACACCTGTACGTCTACACATTCATGCAGGTATCAGATCAGCCAATCACGTGTCAGCAGCACACGCGCACACTTCAAGAGCCTCAGTGAGAGTTCGCAAGGATGGGAAAAACCGTCTGATCTCTGGGACTTTAACCGTGACACCGATGTTGGATCGAGACGTGTATTAATATATAATATCATATGGTGCAGGAGAATATATATTTTTTTTTTATGAAAGGAGTCTCCAGTACAAACACTTTATGACCATCAGAGACAAAGGTTACACTTTACAGTTTTTGGATAACATGACAAGTTTTTTTTTATTTTTATTATTAACAAAAAGCGAGGTTGGTGAGGGAATGTCTGTTTATCGCTGCTGAATAATGTTTCCTAAAACTCTCAGGGAAAATAATCAACTCCTTGGCGGTAACAGTATCTCCATCCTGTCGTGTTTGATTGATTTCTTTGATCATCAGCAAGGCAGACGGCTCTGACGTCACACTGAAGACCTTCACATCCATACATGCTTTTTAGTCTGATCAGTAACTGGTCCAGTTAAGAAGTTGAAATCTCTTGTCATTATTCGCTCAGGACGTCGGATGACGTATTTTCGGCTCTGATGTAATGCGTGCGATGACGTGTGCACGTGTGAACGCTGAGAAATTCACCATCCAGGCATGAGGAAGTTCCTTAATTAGTGACACAGTAAAGAGTGATTATACTGTAGCACTAACAGGTTTACAACTTCAGCAGCTCAGCTTCAGTGATGAGAAGAAACGATTATGAAAGAACTACAGACAATGAAAGCAGATACAGATAATGAAAAAACAAATATTGAAACATCTTTGATCTTTTTACAAGGAAAACCACAACAGTAATGAAGGAAACAGAATATACAGTCATTAACTTGTGTGTGTGTGTGTGTGTGTGTGTGTATGTGTGTGTGTGTGTGTGTGTGTGTGTGTGTGAGCATGTGTATACATAATTATTACCTTCAGAGTTCCAAATCATGTGATCTGATATGTAGATAAACCCACACCTTATTTGAGCAAACTCCAACGTATTTGCATATGATCACAGTCCACACTGAGCCCAGATCATTTGCATGCCACTAAACAGGAAGTGGGCGTGGCTCGGGTCAGGTCCTCAGAGACTGGTCAGGAATTGCAGAAAATAAATCAGCTCTTATTGGAACAACAACGACAGGAGTGTGTTACCGAGTGACGTTTAACACAGATATACAGCAGGAAAGAAAAAAAACTCTCACACACCTGATTTATTAAAAACCATAAAAACACACACACACACACACACACACACACACACACACACACACACACACACACACACACACACACAAGAAAACCCATAATAACCCTGACCAGGATGAAGTGGTATTACAGACAGACAGATAAACAGATAGATGGTTAGATAGACCAAAAACTACACCGACTGACAGATACATGGACAGGGGGGTCAGACAGACAAACAGACAGACAGACAGACAGACAGATAGACAGATAGACAGACAGACAGATAGATAGATAGATAGATAGATAGATAGATAGATAGATAGATAGATAGATAGATAGACAGGCCCTGGAATCTATCACTGAGCTTTTGCACCACAGCTGTAATTTTTGTTTTAACATCGCCATCTAGTGTCTGAGACAGAGAACTGCAGAATATCCAGCTAAAAAATTTTTTATAAAAAATAAGCAAATAAAACTGAGAGTTTTTAAAGATTTAAGACAGAAAACAGAGACTTCACCACTTTTAAAAGCCCAAATACTGAAACATATTTCTGACTGGTAACTCTAAATGAACTTCAGTTAGGAAATGTAGAACAGGTTTATGTTAGAATTAATGTCATCTATTAAAACTAACAGCTGTAAAAGTCCATAAAAACATCACTGCTAACAAAACAAACAAACAAAACAAACAAACAAACAAACAAACAATTCCATTTAAATACTCTCAAGATATCTAAAGAGAAACTACTACTATAGTAGTTATTTACTAAATATACAAACGTAGTATTTATAGTACTGTACTGTATATATATCAAATAGAATAAATAACAAATATAATATGTAAAAATAAAGAAGTAGAATTTAAGAAGACAGAAAAATACACTCGTTCTTATTAGATATTTAAATAAGTGAAGACGTAAATACATAGATAAACACATAACAGCAGCTATTGTATTTATTTTTTGCTATTGTATTTAACATTAAAACACAAAATAAGCTACAAGAAATAAAGTAAAAAAATAAACAAACAATAATATTTTAGTCATTTATTTAAATGCTTCTAGACATAAAATTAATATATATGAATTAATTAAAATATATGAATATACAGGAAATAAGTAGAAATGAATTCTATAAACTATAATGTTATAATATAAGTATTATAACATAGATAGATAGATAGATAGATTTTATTTTCTAAATGTTGCTTGCAGTTCCTACAATGTCGCCTGCAGGGGGCATTAGTGAGCTTCCATTGAGTGCGTGCCAGGACACGATTTGAGCATCATTCTTCAGTGCCACACGACTGCATTTAAACATAAATCATCATACAGGGAGGAAAGACTGAGTCTGTGTGTCAGATGGAGAAAATAAACCACAAATTTCTAGTGAAATGTCCAGATGGAACCGAGGGGACACACGGGGCAGGGGACGGGCTCGAACCGGGCACCATGGGCATTACAGCAAAACCCACTGGGGGTCTGGGGCTAAAAGACACTTCACCGCCAGTTTAAAAAATATATATAATAAAAGAAAGGAAAAGAAGGAAAGGAATCCAGACATCTGGACAAATTGATATTTAAGGTGAGTAAATTCGATAGCGGGTGGGTTCAGCCCAGTGCAGCGGCCCGGACGCAGACTGTGACCCCACTTGACCATTTCTGACCCCTGTCATGTCTGATTAGCCCTAACACACCCCTGTGTTCACCCTCACACATGGTTTCCTCCCCCTGGCCTGGGCCTGCATGCACACACACACACACACACACACACACACCTCCTCCTCATCCTCCTCTTCCTCCTCAGAGTTTAGAGATCTCTATCAATACGCTGTGTGTTCTGATTGTTTACAAAACATGTCATATCCAATTTTGATGCGAATGTAGGCTTTGGCGTAAAGTCTAACTCGAGATGATGTGTTGCATTAAATGTGTTGGAGAGGACGAGGATGAGGAGGAGGAGGAAGAGGAGGAAGAGGGAGTGATGCAGGAAACATGGGTTTTGGATTAAAAATCCATCTCTATAAACCGTTGCTGAACCGGAAACCATATAAACATGCTGCGAGTGTCTTCCTACTTTTGTCTAAGGTTTTTTTTTTTCTTTTTCTTTAATACATTCCCCAGTCTCCTTTATCTAAAGTCATTCTTTCCTGTTTGAGCAGCTGGGCTAAACCCAGATGCTGCCAGCTGTTTGCACACCAAAGTGACCACTTTACGCAATTATGCTTATCTAAGGAGAGGAAGCGTATACGTAGGCAGCCACGTAGGGCCCGAGTGGAGTGCACTAGTGCGCACTTTGAATCGCAGCCAGTTCTGTGCAAATCAGATAGATGATAAGGATCTGGTGGAACTGCAAACAAATACAGACAGATGTGTGTGTGTGTGTGTGTGTATGTGTGTGTGCTAGAGGAGGTCAGCACCTGCATTTGCATTCCTTCTCCAAACTTTTATTTTGTGAAAGAGTTGATGCCCCCCCCCCCTCCTCCCTCTCCCACACACACCTCAAAGTGCAGGTCCTTTAAGCATCAAAAATCCAACAAGGCCACTTTGTGAAACACGAGGAAATGTGTTTGAGCGGTGAGTAAGAGATCTGTATCGCAGATTCTGGTACCACATGTGGAGCAGCAAGTGTGTGTGTAACAAAAGCACAGAGCCATTCTGCAGTACACAGTCAGCTTAGATTGTGGCACATTTGCGCCATAGCGAGCTCCTAAACATATCCTAAAATCAGGAAGTTTTTATTTCAGCACAATATGGAAATCATGTGAGATCTACACAAAGCTTGCTGTAAACATTCAGAGCATGAAGAAAAGTAACTCCGGAACGATAATTATACAACAGTTAGTTCTGACCGAGTAATCTGATTGGACGAGAGGCGTTCCATGAGTGCTGATAATGGACGATAACAGCACTGGGATGTTTAACTCTACGTATCACTCTGCGTCCCAGGTGTTGTACAGTGGTTAATGACACTGACTGTGGGTCGCAGCGTGGGTGAGAGTAGGTCTGTACGGTCCACAGGAGAGAGCAGCTTCCTGACAAAACCTACAGTACATTCACAACCAGTCAGCAAGAAAACACATTGAGCCCCACCTGTCTCGGCCAGGTCACCGCTGTTGGGTCCATTGGGTCCGAGACTCTTAACCTAAAGGAAGGTTATCAGGCATAAAACCTTTGCCACATCTTGTGGATCAAATCATCTGATATGGTGATTCCTAAGATAAAAAACATAAAATAAAACCCAAGAAAAAAACAAATGTAAAGGATTACATGTTTTTACACTTTCCTTAAAAGTTGTCCTGTAGACCAGACCACGTTGCTGTTCAGTTCAGCTTCATTTATTAACTAAAGGTTCACCCGTGGCTCCGCCCATATGCAGATCCTGACACCTGTGTGCTACCATTACCTGCGAACGAAGTGTGCTGCTGCTCCTCACGCTGCTCCAATGTTTTGGCATCCCTGTTTTGGCATACTTCTGCCTGTTGATCAGACGCATCACAGTCTGATCTGGGGTTTCGAACTTTTGATCTTGAACCTGACATGCGCTTTTTTGACGTTGACGACGATGCCTACTGTTCTTTGTAGCTTTGCCTAATTTATAGCGCCCCCTGTTAACACATGACTGAAGCGCAGGTCATATTGTCTCTCTGATATACCTTAAAAACTCAAGCTAAACATATTTACAGTACGTCTCAATATTCACTCATTCAAACCGAGACTCTCCGTTTCTGAGCATTTTCATACATAGTGTCTGTTCTTCCATAATCACATAGAAAATGGATTTTCTTTAACCGCCATTCAATTCGGCGGTCTGAATTACAGTCCTGGATTAACACATTCCGGATCAGTCTGGCTTTAAACACATACAGAGTGAGAAAACATCTCAGGAAAAGCCTCCAAAAGCCAACAGGACTGACAATTAAAAGAAAAGAAAGCCTTTGATTGGGAGCGTTTATATGCAGCCTATGCAGTATATATATAAAACCCTTAATAACTGTGATTGTACACCAGCTCGGTTAAACAGCAACCTTCACAATCACACCGTGAGATAATTAGCCTGCATGTGTGAGCTGAGGTTATATTTAGCTGCTCTAAAATGTAGACCTGTTTTACTGAACGGACATTTCAGTCAAGAGGTTCAGACCTTGTGTTTTAAATACCAGACTAAAGATTGCTACTTTAGCTCAGCACTGGAGCGGCTAATACACTGTAGCTAGCAAAGACAGAAAGTCTGTCTCAAATTTTACAAAAGTATTTTGTGGGTAAATTCTTTCTTTAAATTGCATCTGTTTCTTCGATGCCGTGCGTTAATCTATAAATACGAACTGAAAGTCAGTGTAACACATGGTGGCGGCCATCTTGGATCAGGTTTGGATCTCTCGGTCCCATCAGCAGCTGGAAGTGATAAGGTGGTGCGCATTAACTACGTTCATGGTGTTCATTATTGTGTTTAAGTGCAGTTTTCAATTATCAGGTGCTTTATTGAAGTATTTGCATTTTTACAGACTTTTACTGACTCCACTACTGTTTAAACCGAAATATCCTACTTTATCTATATTACATTTTGCAGCGCGTCAATCTTCACCAATTAATCTGAAGTGGAGAGAAATGTTTTATTTAGAAGTTGAACTGAAATGTCCACTGTTTACATGGCAGAGAAAGTTAGCTGTAATATTGCCATCAACTGAAAGTCGTAACTTTTAGGCTAATTTCTGCCCTCTGACTCAGAAGAACCAAAAAAATAAACTGAATTCTTTCTCGAAAGTGTTGTATCCTGAACTCCTGCTATTTTATCATACTTTAGCGTAATATCATCATTTCTATGATTCACAAGGACATATACAGTGGATACGTACTGTAACATCATCCAAGAGTAATAATACACAGATTAAAAAATGATGATGTTTTCAATTTATGTTTGTGTGACCTGTTATGGAAGGTCAGTGATTTGTAACATCAGAGGTAAAGCTGTAACTTTTCCATCTTCAGGACAAAGGAGTTTTTCTGGTTTCTTGGAAATGACAGACAAAAAACAAGCAAGCACAAAATAAGCCATAAAAATAATGATTAAAAAAAAAAAAAAAAAAAAAACA
>JAQMYL010000009.1:26395071-26409731 GCA_030014365.1 Clarias pachynema | reverse complement strand
TTCACTGATGGTGCAGATTAAACTTCAGGCAGAGATCTAAGGACTGCAGAAGATTCAGTAAATTCTGTCCAGACAGTTTAATGTGATGCTGTGACAAAATTTGTCTGGACAGACATACGGACATACAGACAGACATACATTTTTCCGAGACTGCGAAAAGAACAAAAACTGACCAGTGTACAGACAAAACATTTATTTATATAGATATGACATGCCTGCTATAAGTATTGGCTCCTTTATATTAATAGAAAACGCACTTTTCCTTCATCTAATATTTATCTAAATGCTTAAATTTTATGTAAGTCTTATTGACCTATGACTGCTCTCAGAATATCACACAAAAATAATGTATAAAAAATGTATTTTTTATATTATAAAATATATAATAATATTGCCTTATGCAGTCAAATCATTTAAAAATACTATTACATAAAAGGAAAGCTCAGATTCGTGGCTGATCAAGTGCGATTTCTTCACACACAGAAAATACCGTGTGCCAAAAAACATACTGAGATTGAATATTATATTAAAATAAAGAAGGAAATAAAAATACAGGCTCTGTGCTGAATGGAGGCGAGAGAGTGACTGAGTGACAGAAAGAGAAACGCAAATCCTAATCTAATGATAAGTGTGTGAGAGAACAGTAATTATAATCATATTCTTTTAAATCCAGAGCTGCTACGAGGACACTTTACACCGCCGAGCCCTGATTACACAAACGTCACAGACTCGGGTTATTCTCTGCTTTTTTTTTTCTTTTGTATGAATTTTCATTGTTACTCATATTCCTGCACATGGCCTTGTGTTTCAGTTTACGCTGTAAACGTGTGTGTGTTTGTGTGTGAGTGTGTGTGTGATAGAGAGAGAGAGAGAGAGAGAGAGAGAGAGAGAGAGCTTAGCTTCATAAAGCAAGCAGAATAATGTAATCATGGGATGAATGGCTATGCTTAATTGCTTGATTTGATGCGTCTTTAGCTGAGCTCTTTAAGGCGATGACTAAATGAGTGGTTCGCAGTGTGTGTGTGTGTGTGTATGTGTGTGTGTGTGTGTGTGAGAGAGAGAGAAAGAGAAAAAACAAGAGATAAGAAGAATGGGAAAAATCTCGTGTTTGTGTAGACAGCAAGTGTGCTCAATGTGTGTGTGTGTGTATGTGTGTGTGTGTGTGCGTGAGCTCCATTATGCACGTCTTGTTTTGAAGAAGGAGTTTACTCAGAAACTAGAGGCATTGTTTATTCCTGCACTTTTGCAAAACCTTGTGCAAGAAGCAGAATTTTTTAGTCGTCTGCATTCAGCACAGGGTGTGTATTTAGAGAACGTCCTCCTAATTAAAAAGTAAATAAATAATAAATTGTAAAAAATTAATAATAATAATGCCATATTGTTGTTTTTTTGTTGGTTTGTTTAAATGTCGTACATCAATCACAGCAATATTTCTTAGACCGTAGTACGCACTATATTAAACTTACTTTAAAAATAAATACAAATTAAAGGAAAATCCATAATTACAATAATCACACAGGATTGCTTGTTTAAATTACAGTATTATGTTACAATTACTATTATATTACAATTATGAAAAAAACATATCATTGAAATCAAACAATAGGGAAATACAGTATTTCTGAAATCTGAGGTTGTGATTTAATAAACCTGCAGCTAACAGTTTAATAATAGCAAAAATTCTTGATGCAAATGTGAATCGTAATCTGAATAAACTAATTAATTTACAGTATTTTCAATGAATATATCCAGTATGTTTACAGTATGATACGCAGTGAAACGCTTAAACGACCTGAAAAGGAAAGATAAGATAGAATAAGAAGATTTTGTTGCAATGAGAGAAAAATGAAAAAATTACACTGAGAAACAGAAAATTACATTTAAAATCTACAAATTTACAGGTTTGCAAAGTTACAATAAAATAAAATAAAATAAAAATATAATCTATAAAATGTATATTATATAATGGATCAAATTATACGTTATATATCATACTACATTGAATCCAGAACCCTTTGTTTTAAGGTACAATTAGGAGAACAAAATTGAAGATTATTCAATATTCTGAATTATTTTGATTATATAGAATATTCAAATAATGTCAAATCTATAGAACCTTCAGTGCTCATGTTTAGGAGCTTTTATTTTAAATTCTTAAAAAATAATAATTTTAGCCAGAACCCTACAGCAGTGTGTGTTTTTAGTCAAAGAATATTCTAACTATTAACTATTTTGGAAGCTAATATATTAGCAGTAGTGGCATACTGTATGTGTGAGGATCATAGACATTTTTACATGAAAATGGTCACGTGTAAAAACATGAATGGTTTACAGGAAACAGTCCTGCAACAGAGAAATACAACTATTCCAATAGTATAATATGTGTAACCTTTATAATGAACAATTAATGTCCTGGTAGAGCCCTATAGCTGAGCATGTTCTTATCTTGAACACTTGATGGTTATTGAGTCCCTCTGGGGTAAAATTTTAACGCCTCTGTGTAGAACAAACTCGATCAGAGCAGGTTCAAAGTCGAACCTTTGTTTAGAATGATCCTTCAAAAATATTGGAACAGCAAGGCTGGTTCTGTTGTTTTGTTTGTTTGTTTTTTTCCCCTCCAATATATAAATATAAAACGATAGATCAGGATTTCGTCATTTTCTGTTTTCTACATCTACATGTTTTAAACAGCATAGAACATGGGATCCTTAGTCTCAGGTCGTCAATTCTATGTTAAGCAAAAGTATTGGAACAGATAATAAGTGAGAGTAAACATCACATAATATTTGGTGGCATACAGTATATACTGTACTGTACTTACTGTATTTCCCTGCAAAGTTTCTGTAGACTTCTGAATTCATTATGCTTCTCCAGCATGAATTCCATCATCAATTAAGATGGTGAATGTTTTAGAAGCAGCCATGCAATCCCAAGCCATGACACTACCGCCACCATGCTTCATCCAGCAGCTCATATGTTCTGGATCATCAGCAGATCCTATCTTTCTCCACACTTTGGCCTTTTTTATCACTTTAGTAGAGAATCAACTTGGTTCCTTTTCTCTAATCTCAGCTTCAAAGATGGCTTGCTCTGCTCACATAGACAGCTCTCTGGTCTTTGTGTTGATTTATCCTTTCTAATAACAAATTAATTCCTTACAGTTGAAACTCAGACCTCAAACCAAGATAAGATATTCAGAGGTATAAATTGCTGGTGCTAGGCTAATGTTCTAGGTTGAACGTGAAAATATCGCGAAACTAGAAAATCTGATCTAAAGCATCATGCTTTTCTTTCAGTCTTAATCTCAAATGTCTTCAGTGGATAGCAAAAACAAAAGACTGGCCTTGCTGTTCCAGGACTTTCAGACAGAACTGTATGCCACACACTTGTGATTTAAAAAGTTAGAATCTAGAACTCTTTACAGTTTTAGTTCTCGCTCTCTCAAGGGGAACATTTAAAGGTTCTGTGTTCTTTTAATCACAGTTTTAAAGAAGGTCTGTTTTAAAGGACATCGCACCCTTAAATGTCTAAATGAGACCCTTGAAGAGCTTTTTTTCCCCTGAGGATGTGTTACTATAGTGAAATAAATACAGTTATAGTTATGTACATACAGATGATATATACAGATGTTAACTCATGCAAACGTTATATATTATTGCTATAATAACAGTCTATACACAGATGTTATATACAGATGTTATGTATTGTGGAATACAAGCCTATATACAGATGCTATGCACCAATGTTACCCTGCATACAGATGTTATATACATACAGATGTTAGCCTGCACACAGATGTTATATACAAAAGTTATGTACTATGGATGTAAGACTATATACTGATGATACGTGCAGATGCTACGCGCTCGTGTTACCCTGCGTACTGCGGATGTTAGCCGATATGTGGATATTATATGCAGATGTTGTATTCATGTGTTTTTTGTGCGTCTATTCTTTAGAAGAGATGTAAAAATAAATACACATCCTCGAGTCTGACATTTCTGCACCCCGGGGAGGAACACCTTCGACTTCCCACAAAGACTTTTTAAAAAAGTCTCCTCAGCACGCGCACCGGAGTTGCTGATCGATATGCAAATCAGCGTGATGAATATGCATGAGCGGGCCCCGGTAATTGCACGTCAGCGCTGCGGCGCAGTAATTTCGGCGGTTCGGGGATCCTGCAATCAGCGCTCTATTCATTAACACCGGAGCCATTTCATCACGCGGCCACTCGAGTCTGCCAATCACCCCCCACCCTCCACATACACACACACACACACACATACACACAAGTCGCAGCGTGCAGAAAACGGCGTGGAAATAGTTTCAATTAGCAGCACGAGCCAGGGGCGCGTGGCGTGGTGTTAACGACGCTAAACACCGTATTTACGGAGCCTTTGAAGCCATGAATGGCCCGTTAACACACTGCAGGGAAAAAAAGTCAAAACTTAACAAAACTGCATCATTTCACGCGCTCGGGTGACCTTTTTGCCCCACACGAGGTTGTTGGCCCCGGTTGCCTGGCAGTAGCGTGAGATCGCGATCGTTAGATGCTTGTTTCGGTGAAGAGCAACAATTACCTCGAAACACAAAAGGAATAATGTGGACAAAAATTAAACGTCCAATTGAGAAAGGCGCGCGCGAGCCTCTTGTACCGGCTTTGTCCCGGGGAGTCTGGAGATTGGGCACGCGCCTCTGAAACACTTCTCTTTTGTTTTATAAAAGCTTCACATAGTTATAAGAACGGGTTTCTCTTCCGACTGCAATTTAAAATAACACTTACATTAGTCATATAAGCAGTAACATCAGAAACGTGTAGCTGAAAACACTAAACTTTATTCATCTCTCTCACTCTCTCTCTCTGGGGCCCTTTCAGAAAAATCACACCCTTCACATCGGAATTATTTTTATACCTGTAGTGCATGCTGTTTCCAGTTATTCAATTATTCTCACATGATGTCACAGGAGTACTCGTGCCATTTGAAGTCATATAGGGCAATAAAGGACCCTTTAAATACAGATAGAATATAATGAGTGTGTGAATGTAACATACTGTAGGTCCATGTGGGGGAACTCGATTAGTAATGGTTCCTCTGTAGTTCCCACTACAAAGGATAGAAGAAGGAGAAAAAGAGCTAATGTAGAACAACTGATGTTTTTTTTATGACATTAAAGAATTATTAGTTCTTAATAAAAAGTTTTAATTATAAAAAAAAATAATAATATAAGAAAAAGTATATATACAGATACATATGAGGGGCGTTCAAGTCAAACCGGGACTTTTGATTGTGCAGAATAACAGAATACAGTTCTGAGAGTAAAAACTCCCTTTATTTCTCTATATAATCCCCTGATACACTAATGCACTTATCCCAGTGTTTCACTAGTGCTTGGACCCCCATCAAGAAAGATGCCATCAAGATGCCATCAAGATACCATCAAGAAAGTTTTCTCAGTACGCCGTGATCAGACTGCCTGCTTTACGTCTGAAACGCCGGCCTCCCAGGAACTCCTTTAATGACTTTTCCAAACATGTGGAGATGGCTTAGAGTGAGGTCAGGACGTGGCCGAGTTCATATGATGTTCAAGTGGCCAGGTGTTCCATTCGCTGAATGTTCACAGGAACACAGACAACCCCCGGGATCGTCATTCACATATGTACGGCCTTCTTTAAAACATTTGCACTGTTCAAATGTTATACTGCGACTAAGAGTCTCATCACCGTACTGCGCTTGAAGTTTTCTGTAAGTGTCAATTGCTTTTACGTCTTCATTCACCATAAATTTCATCACAAGTCCCGGGTTGACTTGAACACCCCTTGTATAATAGATGATTTTAGGGAAAAATGGTCAAACCTAAGTGTAATGTCCCTTATTTTAAAATGTCTATTTTAAGTTCTAACCATTTTAGGACGTTTAGAACACTAATTGTGTAAGTTTTATATTTGTTTAAGTAGCATTTTTTAAAATAAAAAGTATTACTAAATAAAAAAAATAATCATTGCCAGATTTCTGTGGAACAGGATTAGTAAAAATCTTCATTTCCTATATCAGCATGATCCCTGAGTGTATAATTTTAGACAGAGTTCTGTGTAAGCCTGTACACTCTGCAGTTCCGGTTTCTGACACTAGGGGTGATGTTGCAGTTGTCCGGTTTTTAGAGGTTTGGGTGGAACACATGGCTTAGGACCAGAACCAATCCATCTCCACATGGCTCTCAGTGAAACCTCTCATCCTCTCTCCGCCCGCTCGCCGTCTGCCGCATTCTTCACTGTTTATGTTTGTTTCCATACAGAATCCACAAGTACAGCTGTCCGTTTTCCAGCCAATCATCAAACTCCATAAATATATCTCCATGATGTCATCAGTAATGGCTTTCGATTTTCACTTACACCCAAAGATGTTTGGTTTTTGCAGCATGTTTAGCTTTGGAAACCTACACACAGTGCAGAGCGCTACCGTACCGCTCTCAGACACGAGCTGCTTCAGCCGTACTCGCCGTCTCTTCGTCTCTTTTGCACGATGGTGAGCAAAATAGACTAAAACACAAGTCCACTTACTTTAGCTCTCAACTGGTTCACCATCTCAGGGATGTGCATGACTGCAAACGATTGAAGCTCGAACTCTGCTTGGGGTTCTGCTACCTGTGCTGGTTTACGGGGGATTCTCGCTTTAGATGCTCGACCATAGTGCCTCAAGTTCTCTTACCAATAATATATTCAGAACTGATTTGTTTCATTGTGTTCCGGACAGGAATAGTGTTGTATTTTTTTTTTTTAGAATGCACTTGAGGTATTTCCCGCCTCATATCTTTCCTTTGTAATCACTTTAAACATATTTTGCAATTTCAAGCTCATTTCTATGTAACAGGAATATAACATCATCATATACTAGATAATGGATGTTTGAAATGGAACAGACCTTAAAACATAATAATTTCATTACTATGAACAATTTTGAATCTAAAGTTTCAAACATTTATCATTTGATTGTACTGTACATGGTTTAAATCTAAAACTTCTAAACTTTTATTTACATAACAAAGTTTTGCTGTATCTTGTATTTATTCCATGTGTTTTATCCAAAAACTGCTGCTAAGGATCATAATTAAAAAGGAAATCATTACATTTTCACAAGTTTTTGACCGACACCGATCAAAAGTTCAAACATGCTTCCTCAGAAACCTATCACGCTCTAACTGGTATCTAACTGGTACTTCTTCTTTTTTTTTTTTTTTAAATAGTGAAATCCTTAAAGGTTCCCCTCAGAGAGACAAACCAAAGAACCCTTCAGCTTTACAGGCTGTGTTTAAGGGCAAATCAGAGATGATGGATTTGTAGCCTCCTATACGTGTTTATTGCCCTCGGAATGTTTTTGAGATGAGGAATCTTTAAGGGTTTTCCCAGACAGACAAGAAATAAAGAACACTGTATAGTTCTAGAGCTGACCTTTTCTTCTTAACAGATAGGAGCCCGGATCCATTTCTTGTTTTAGGGAGACCACATGGAACACATTTTGAAAGACGTCACATGTCATTTTCCCTGACAATATTGGGGTTAAAAGCCCTATGAGACACATGTGTCACACGATATATGTGTCCTTAATTTGTTTTACATCAGTTTGTTCAAGACATTCAGTCAGAACAGATTAAATACAAAATATGAGATGGTATTAAATCATTAGAATTGTTAAATAGGATGAACGTACTTTTAGTAAAACAAAACTAAACAAACTTTTTAAAATTAAAATGAGCTCATTCTGTCACATGTGCTACCAAGACACACCACCCTTTTGGAAATCATGGCAGATATCACTTACTGACTTTATAATTTATTTTATTTATTAAGTCAATGGTAAAGTGTAATAAGGAAATTTCCAGAACATTTAAAGGGTTTGTGTCACTGTAGGTTCTCATGCGAGTACACATTTGGACTAGGTGTCTAATTTTGTATCAAAGAGCTCAGAGACACTTATGATTGGACAGCATCACTCCGACTGGCAGACAATAAAGGTGGAACCCTCAGTTTGTTTTTCTGGGGAAGCTCTAAACGTGTCCTGTCTAGATCCCTACAAAGAAATGTTCTTAATAAACATGTCAAGAAGCAACAGTACAAACCATTAAATATACAAAAGAACCGTCAAAGAGTTCTTTCATCTAAGAATTTATCTTTATAAAAAATGGATGCATTTGGAACTTTTCAGAAAGCAAAATGCTCCACAGTACCGTAGGGTTCCACATAGATCTCCCTTTCTCTAATTAAACGTTGATTTATTTTTTTTCCCTTTGTAAAAGTCAAACTAAAAGTTAAATATAGTCTAGATTAAACATTGTTAAAAGTGTTAATTGGATGATTAAATTCTGTACAGAACCATGAAGAATACCCATGAGATAGACACCAAATATCTCCCCAAGGTTCTAGATTCAACATTGAACAGGCTACAATGTGAGAAAAACAGCTTCCTTGGGTCTTTTTGAATGACTCTAGATTCCTAAGGAAGTTATATTAAAAAAGAAAAAAACCCAGCTCTGTTGTGGGGTTAAATATAGAGCCTTCCCGATGGAACAAACCAGGAAATAACTTTTTCTTCATGAGTGTATAGATTACAGTCTTATAAAAAGATTTCTCATGTGTTGTTTTAAATATTTTGGATTCCTATAGTGATCTTACTTGGAAACTTTTCTAAATGGTAAACTCTGTAGAGTTCTACATGGAATATTGAAGGGTCACCCGTAGAGACAAGCCGAGGCATCCCATAACATTCCAGATCAAAAACAATTCTAGCTATGTGTAGAGTACACTCTGGGAAAAGATTTCTTTCATGGACTTTGAATGGCAACAAAGAGGTTTAGGGTTTTGACCGTTAACAGTTTATGATTTGCTTCTTTATTTAACCAGTTATTTACCTTCAGCACCTGGTGGGACGAACTAATCGCGAGCTGCTGACCGACAGCTAGTGAGCGACAGTTAAAAGTTTATTTCGGGTTCTGGGGTCGAATCCCAAATAGCGCTAAATGTAAGGATAGTGAGAGTTATGTAGGGTGTACAATCCCTTGTTCCACACACTAAGTAGTGCCCTTGATCAGTGGTTAGAGAGGGATTTGGGATTCAGCCTTGACTTATGTAGAAGTGATTACTGCAGAGACGGCGTGTTGTTTAAGACGACATAACATTATCAGATGTGTGTTCCTGCTGAAAGTGCTTCTGTGACTGGTTGTGAATGTGGGTTTTGTCAGTCAGCTGCTCTCTCCTCAGTACTGCGGACCGTACAGACCTACTCTCACCCACGCTGAGACACACAGTTAGTGTCATTAACCACTGGACAACACCTGGGACACGCCCACTCATACATATAGTTACACCTCACAGTGCTGTTATGCTCTATCATCATCACTTGTGAAACACCTCGCATCCATTCAGATTACTTGGCCAGAACTAACTGTTGTATAAGGTTCTTTAAGGGTTAATGGATACAGTAATTAATGGCTCTGAGCTTCTATTAAAGAATGGTTATAATAGGAACATTTTCTAATAACACAAAAGCAGAAAAACAGAAAATCTTTCCATAGATCCTTCACTTAACTGTGATCATTGTCCTGCACAGTGTCTTGTGTACTGTCCTGCACTGTTTGCACATACTGACTCTCGTGCATTTTATGTAGTTTAGCGTTCTTCCAGTATAATTTTTGGATACGTGCGGTCTCGTGTACTTCTGTGTCGTTTTATGTCGCGTCATGGTCCTGGAGGAACATTGTTTTATTTCACTATAAACTGTAGCTACTGTATATAGCTAAAATAATAAGAAGTTTCCTCCAGGAACACCATTTAAAATGCATATAAACAATCTTAAAGTATTTAAATTATTTTATGTTCTGATCAATTAGCTTCTCTGGATGGTTCTCTGAATGTTTTGATCTAACGCCGTCTGTTTGCAATGATAGAATCACGTAGCCTCCACTTTACTGCTTCTGTAATACACCTCTTTCTTTACTTCTTAAGAGGTTTCTGTCCTTGTTGTCCTTGCTCTTTAGGGACTTCCCAGTGGTAGGAAAAAGGGGGTCTGGGGAAGAGAGCGCTTCTGTCCCGGGAAGATCGGTGCTCCGTGGTTCCTCCATTGTTTACTTTGACACCGACTGCAGTTTCCTCAGCTATAAATCTGCCCCGTCAGAGGGCAGGATCGTCCCCACGCTGCCCCTTCCATTGTCTCTCACAGGAAATCTCGGTGAGGAGGAGACCGGTGTGTGTCTTTGGTTCTGCGAGAGGGCAGGAGGGCAGCAGGAGAGAGTGGACTGGAGTGGAGAACACTTGGTTAGGTAAACAGCAGCCATGCTTCCTCAAGTTCAAGTGCACAAAGGATGGATTTATTATTTTTTTACAGGCTTCTGTATTTTTTTTTTTAGATCTTTCTTATTTCTTATCAAAATTATTCAGCTTTACATAAAAACATTAGCTTTAGTTGTCCTTGGAGCTTCACTAAGTGTAAAATAAAGACAAACGTGTTCGTCAATGGTTCCTTATCGTTTCCGTGGAGAAGTAAGGGCTCGTCATGGGTTCTGCCTGGTACCTTTCTGATAGGGAAGCTCACTTAAACACTTAAAGAACCTGTTCTTTCAAAGCGAGTATTAAACGCACATCTTCACAATGTTTTTGATTTGCAGCAATTTAAAACTTGGAAAAACAAAAGCTGAACATGTCACGGTGCGAATTAAAACCACACGATTAAAGAGATATTTCTATCTTTCTGTGTTTTGACTCTGGTGTTTATTTTATAATCCGCACAAGATTAACGTGCGTGATGTGAAGCGGCGTCCGCTCAACTGACCCGTGCGGCTGCTGCTTGGATTGGTTCAGTGAGTGGCATAACGTTCTTAAGAAATGTGAAAACCTACATTGAAATGTGAAAGTGCTTCGTCTGATTGTCTGATTACTTTTCCCCTGTTTTAATTTTATTTTTTCGTTAATCCATTTTCTATTTCCATTTTCTTTGCTAATTGATTTCTACGCGTTAATTGGAGAGGCATGCGGTCAACATGGAGATTACAAAATGCATTTAATGTTGGCATGAAGTAACAGGGAACTGGATCTGTCAAGAGCCCATTGTTTCAGTTCCACTCTCTCGCTCCAAAGAAGGCAAAGTGCAAGCGGAGAAATGTAAACGCGCGAGCTCTGCTCTGGCCTTTAGGGATCTTCGGGAATCGGGTTCTGGAGCAACCCACCGAAGTCTCACTGACTCAACACTCTGACACACGCTTGTCTTTTCCTGAGGCTCAGTGGGTGGCGTGTGAGAGGGATAATTTCATTTGACGGCAGTTATTGCGCTAATCCAAAACAAGGGCTGAAACGCAGGAGAGAGTGTGCGTGTCTGTCTGTGCATGTGCGTGTCTGAGGGGAGGCAGGAGTGAAATTAAATCCTGATGTCAACAGAAATGCAAAGGAACACTAATGTAGAATAAAGACGGATAAAAAAAGAGGGAAAAAAAGAAAAAGAAAAAAGTGGTGGTGGTGTGTGTGTGTGTGTGTGTGTGTGTGTGTGTGAGAGTGACAGAATTGACTTGGCTGCCTTGTAATGGAGGCCTAGCTCAGGGCCAAAAAAGCAACTCGGAAATGAGAGGCGAGCCGGGAAGGTCCGCGGGGTCTCTGTAGGACAGCCGAGGTCTACGTTAGGGCTGCACGCATTAGCATTTACATGTAGCCTGTCATGAGACAGGTGAAAATAATTACTACTACTACCGGCCTCATTACACATCTGGTTAAGTTTTGGGGGAGAACTTGGTGCTGGGGTGGTCCTCTCACCGCAAGCAGAACGTCCTTTCAATGCAACGCACTCTGGCCTCCTGAAACAAGGGAACCAAAAAAAAGTGAACATTTCTTTCATGCAGGTCCACGGGTTAGCGATAGCCATTGGTCCCGCTCCAATTATTGATCACTGAAAGCTAGTTCAAAGGAGGCATCTTTGGAGTCGAATGCGTGCCTGTCAAATTGATTAATTGGTTCATTAGTCGTCAACAGGATACAGTGAGGGGCTCGGGCCAAGAAGGGGAGCGCAGATGTGCGTCCTCGAGACGGGCTCGGCTGCCAAAACCGATCTCTCGGGCCGGGAAGCTCCCTCGGTGACAGCGTTGGCAGAGGCCAGAAGGCTTTCCTCAGTGGAAGTGCATAAATGTGTACTCATGCTCAAGAGCTGAGATAAAAGAGCAGGGAGGGGAGCGCTGTCGCTGGAGTTAAACATCAAGCAAAATTACGGCTGCTCAATTCGGCAGCGACAGAAAAGCGCGAGACTTTTTATTTGCTAGACTGAGAAATGGCTTCTTTTTTTATCTTCACTTCTGAGAGAAGTATCTTCAGATGGCTCCATATCAATGAGTGAACTGCGACTCAAGAAAAACTGACATCCGGCCAAAGGTTTGTCCCGATAAACCGCGCGACTCAATTCAGGAAGAGTCTCTGATGTCCTTCGCGTTGACGCTCAACAGCGCTGACGAATCCTGCATTCTGATTGGTCAGAGGTTGTGGGTTTGTTTTCTATAACAGCAGCTCTGACAGGATGCCAGGTTTATATTAACCCGCTCGCTCTGAAACGTTATGGTTTCTATAGTGACAACGTCTACTCGGGGGCTCGTATAACAGACGCTCCACTTAACCGGATTACTTTAACATGGTGTCTAAGTTTTCTGTAAGGACATGTTTATAAAATATTTATCGAAGGAGTCTCCAGTGTCAGTATTTTCTAAAAGTCAGTGACAGAGGAGTTATAACTTTAATATATTCCATATAGTCCTTTAATAAATAACTAATTATAATATTTGGCAATTTGCTTTTTAATAAAAGGAATAAACAAATGTTTTTGTGCTGCTATAAGAAAATGATCCACTTAGGATAAGAAACAGGAGCTCTTATTCATCACACCATCAATAATGTAGTTGATTATTTTTCTATCACAGCACAACACAAAGAGCGTTATTTACGGGTACTACTGGTACTACTGTATCTTTATCAAACATGCTGTCTACTGTATAAACCCTCAGGTATCTGTAGGTCTGTTAGAGTTCTGTAAAGTCAGTGATCTCCTTATTTGGTCACATATTTGCTGCGTTGATTCTGACCCGTGCTCATTTTTAATTATCGAGCATAAAGGATGATATCTGGCCCAGTGCTGGACAGATTCAGTGTTGCATATGTACACAAACCAAAAGGTCATAGGAATTACACACAGACACACAGACACACACAAGCATGCGTACGTACACACTTGTGTTTTGCGAGGCCTTTGAAGATGCTGTCTTTCAGATCTGATTGCGAGGTCTTGTTCGCCATGGCAACACACACAAAGCAGCGCTTGCATCTTGGACATAAGTAGCAACAGATGCCGAGCTGACCTCAGCTGCTTCCTGGAAACGCAAATTTGTCAAAATACAAAAACGTGAAGTTCATGTGGACGGCTTGTTCTTCCTAAGGAAACCGTACGATGCCGGCGGGGGGATGGGTGGATAGACGCTGACGAAACCGAAAACTCTTCAGGTCTGACTGAAGGCTCTGTTCCGTCATGTCGACCCTGCAGAGCATCCTGGGCACCTTTTATTACCTCAATCTTAACTGAAGTCGTCTTTAGCCTTCAAAAACCATACACGTCTTCTCAAGACTGACAGAAGTCACGTTGTCTTGCTAAGAACAGAACCAGAATCCAGCGTGGTTCCAGACGGTGGTTATTTGATGAGATCGAGAATCGCAAATCTCCAGCAGCGTGCAGTAACACCGTGCCCTCCGCCTTCTCCTCGCCCCCTCAGCCACGGCTGGCGGAAGCAATCACCGTATCAGAGGAACACTCTTGACCGCGTGATATCACCTCCCATAATAGAGGAAAGCACACTGGCCGTGTCCACATGCAATCAATTATTTCTTAAAGAAGAAAAAGAAAACATGTGCATGGGGGGAATTTTGGCCATTAGCTGCATGGTGGGATCATATCCAGGGTAATGGTGGCTCCCAGAACAAACACATTTAAGCAGCAGGTCAGAGGGAACATGCCTGCCGCGCAGGAGATCGCCATTTTCAGTCTGTTCGACCTCCGATCGTGTGGCAGAGTGAGAGTTTAAGCAGCACTAATTGCAGCATTTCCAATAATCCCATGACCCCTGACCCCATGTGTTCTGGTTCCTCCTGGTTACAGAAACTTTGGGACAAGTTTCATCTACCTAGCCTCCCAGGAAGGACTGAGCGCAAATGCAAGGAGAATCAACGTAGCTGAGATGTGTGAGAAACCAGGAGAATGGTGTGTGTGTGTGTGTGTGTGTGTGTCTTTTGTTTAAACGTTTAGTTTGGGAGATGTCGCAAGAATACACAGAAACAAGAAAAATGATCCGATTTGTAAATCGCACTTTTCTGTTCTTTTTTGAAAAACAACTTTTTTGGTTAGATATTATATCTAATATTATTATCATTTAAAGACTAATTATTACGGAAAAGTTTATAAAAATAATTTTAAGACATATATACAAATATAATATATGTGTATATTAGGGCTGGGACTTTAACGCGTTAATTTAGATTAATTAATTACACAAAAATAACGTGTTAATTTTTTTTTTACGCATTTTAATCGCACTTATTTTTGCACCGCGGAACGTTTCTCACTGGATGAGTTTCGGCGGACCGATTATACTGG
>JAQMYL010000009.1:26381910-26394971 GCA_030014365.1 Clarias pachynema | reverse complement strand
CGATTAATTTCGATTAATTAATTACAAAGCCTCTAATTAATTAGATTTTTTTTTTATCGAGTCCCGGCCCTAGTTTATATATAACTATACAGATCTATAACTATACAATTATAAAGGTTATTTAAAGATGCATATTAACTCGATTGATTAATCATTAATTATGGCAGTTAATGATATACTGAATTTATTAAGATTAATTTATGTAGATTTTTTTTTGGGGGGGGGGCACAAAAATTCTGCCTCCTGATTGGTCAGACGGTGTTAACTAATTTTTGTCTGGGAGGGGTTTGCATTTCTTTCCGGTTTCTTCATATTAACATATTAAAGAGGGAGACTGGTGATGGAGCGACTGTTTATAGCTGCTATAACCCAAGTGAGAAGTCGTCTCGTGGGCATTTCACATAAATGCATGCTGTGTTGTTGTTTAATTAAAAAGTGCATGTAATTGCTAACAAATGGCTGTGGTGTAAGAGGAATAAAACACTTAGAGGTGGTTATTGGGAAATAAGCAGCTTCCAGCAAACATGTATAGTCTGGAGTGGATTTCGGGGCAGATGCATGGGTTTTTTTCATGCCTGTTAGATTAACATTCTTCTCTTGTGAAATGGGTTTAGGGCATTTTCCAGAGCAATTTAATGACATTTGGGAAAAGGCTTGCTAGCTACGCCAAAAATAAGTATTTAAATGTGGTTATAACTCAAACCCAACACCACCCGCTTTTTTTTTTTTTTAACAAATGGGCCGCTGTGTATATTAGTATATCATGACGTACAGTACAATGAAAAGGCCAGATAAAGATAGTATTACCGCTGTGTGACTGCGCGCTGGGTGACGTCTCGGTTCTCGGGCCGCTGTGGGCCGAGTCTGTCGTTGTGTTTATTCTTGTTGCAGTGCAGCCAGGCTCTGGAGCCCAGAGGAGCTTGTTTCTCAGGCACAAGCCAGCTCTCCTCAGAGCCCATATCAACACAGTGTAAAAAGAACTGAGCTGATATTTCCCAGTGTGCAAAGCCACCAAACACTTCCAGACTCCCCACCGCCGGCAATGTAAACAAGTTCATAGTGGGAACTGGCTTTTTCGTGCGTGCCGTGAACCTGTTGAGCCCGATTCCGACAAACCAGCCGCCTCACCTGCGGCTCGCCGAGTCACAGAACCTTTACGGAAAAAAACAGAACAAAAATCCGTCTCGCGATCTGAAGCCAGCACGGTGATCGGCTCCAAATGTGCGCGGAACTCAGAGGCGGCGCCTCGGCCCGAAACACGGCCTTGGCCGCAAGAGAGGGATGGAAGTGGGTTTTTTAGAGCACGCCAGCCAGAGCAGATGTGTTCGGGGTTTGGGAAGAGTGTGAGCCGTGTGCCGAGGCCAAAAGAATCAGAGCGTTCCACCGTGGCCGGCTTGGAGAGCCTGAAAAATGTTCTTAATGCTGTTAAGACACATTACTGTGGTTCAGTCCAAGATATTACAGATGCTACACACACACACACACACACGCACAACAAGATTACATCTAGTATCCTTGAGTATAGAACCCTACAACTAAAAAATGATAATAAAAACTTTAAATAATTTCAAATAGCACCTCAGTATACAACTGGATCATTCAGGGAACTCTAAGTAGAGTTCTGCAAAAAACAAACAAAAAAACATTTTCCATTTTAGAAAATCCAGAACCAAAAACTATTCGAAGAATCCTTAGTCTTTTATTTAAACGTGTAAGGTTTCTTCAACTTTGTCTACCTTGGAGAACTTGCACAGCATCTAAGAAAATACTTTGAAGGGGAAGAAGATGGATTCAGTTGCACAGTTGCACTCCAAGTAGCGAAGTGTTAAATATTCAAGATTCAATGATTCAAAGAACTTTATTAATCCTAGAGGGAAACTGAATGAACCCTAGAGGAACCAAGTACAGTTATTTACATTGGTAAAGGTTTTTCGGTTCTGCTGAAGAGTTCTACAGAGAAGCTTCATGGGTTCCCTCAAGATGAACAAGCTGAAACATATACAGTCCTGAGCTCTGTGTATGTTTGGCTAAAACGCTCTGAGTTTTAAGGGCTACATAAAATACTGTATACTTTTACACTTTTAGAAAAAGTTTTCCTCAAGTGTTCTTTGCACGGTTCCTAGCTTTCTAAAGATGTTCTACATGGAACGCATGTGAGATCTGTTGTTTAGTTCTTCAGCAAAACCTTTATGGGTTCCGCAAGAAGCAAAAGCCAAAGAAATCTTCATGATTTTCACTAATAATGTCGTTTGTAACTGTTTACACTCACAGTGCAGAACAGATACAGATTCTAGATTGAACCTTTCTCTCCAGGACGTCTAAAGAAACGTTTAAAGTTTCTGTGTAGAATCCTGCAGGAGAGGATTTGCCTTTCAGCCACAGAGTAGAACCACACCTGGAAGCTAAAGACATTTAACTATCCAAAAAAACTATTCAAAGAACCCGAACCCGAACCCTGAACCTCTTACCTAAAAATCTTTTACATGATTTGATGAGGTTCCGAGTAGCTAAAAGAATTAACCATGAAAACAATACTGTACTCGCATATTATTTAGATATGAGCTGTGTAGTTGATCATTTTTTACCTGCAGTTCAGTCTGTTACTGGTTTTCACTCATTGGAAACACCTGAGATCTTTATAGAGAACTTTTTTTTTTTAAATTCTGTAACCGTGCAGTCGAAGGTAAAACACATGAAGAACCAGACTGTCACTATAATTCAGTTTTAATGGAAATTCTTTCGGTGGAACTTCGGGATGATGGAAACGACGTTACTAAAGCTCCTCTTCCTGATTGGACAACAGAAATCCCTCCTCTGATCACTGATTGGTCGATGCTACACAGCTGAATGTGGGCCGGTTTTGGCTTTTTTATTAACCTAGTTAACCCAGTGTAAGTATGTATCCAGTGATGTAAACTTTAAAGCACTTTTTGTAAGTCGCACTGGATAAGAGCGTCTGCCAAATGCCTAAATGTAAATGTAAATGTACGTATTGTTACGTACGGTTTTTCACGTATTGGCTAACTAGCCTCGCTATAGATTTGTTATTACAGAATTAAATGAAGCTTTTTAGTGATGCAGAGGCTTCACTGTGTGTTAGATTTTTTCTTGTCTTACCGTCATCACTCACTAAATTTTAAACTCCATTTTTGCTTTTTTTTTCATTTGTCATCTAACTTACAGCCAGGATGTTAAATAGCCCTTGACGTCACTTGGCACTTTTCTGAAAAGTTCCAGATTATTACTTTATTATCACTGTTTTCCCTCAGCGAGGCTTTAATTATTGAATTTTTGACGCTTTATTTATTCTCGTGCTTCTGTTCAATGGTTTTATTCAGACCCCAGCGCAGTTATTCCAAGTGCGATGCTAAAATAAACACGGCTTTCACACATTTCAGATTATGGGCATAATTAAAACAAATGACTGAAATAAACGAGTGGAATGGACGGACGGATGGATGGATGGATGAATGGATGGATAAAACCAGGTCAGGTCTAACAGAGGACATGGCTGTTGTGTTTTTTTTCTAGCAGGTCTGCGTTTGGTGATTGATGGAAGTGTATCAGAACGGAGCAGACGCGCCACCTGCATGAATCAAGAGTAAAAAATAAAAAAACAAAGACGGAGCAGCGACTTTTTTTTTAGCATACAAAGAGTCTTTGACTGACACGGGGACGTACAGATTGTTGATTTCTACAGATTGTTGATTTCTATGCTGCTCATTAATGCATACAGTGTAAATATTCTTATTGCTATTTGGTTATAGTGTTCATTCTACTGTACAGTATATCCAGTCAACTCCAGAATTATTGGCACCCCTCATTAAAACAACATAACTGTTAATACATAGTTGTAAAAAGCAGATGAACACATTTGAACACACTTTATGATTTTTCTTTCATTTTTAAAAAAGTTTTTAACGATTTCCCCCTTGATTATTTACTTTAATTAATTTTTAAATAAATATAAATATATACAAATATATAAAAAACCTTATATATTTTTATGAAAATGTTATATAAAAAGACCATAGAAGTAGACAACAAAATATTTTTCTTCTTCTTCTAATGTTTTTTCTGTCCATTTAATTTGAGCTGTATTTTAAGGCATAAAAGTTACTGCTAATTACTAATGCTTACTAATTTAGAGGCAATGTTTAGTTACTAACTGATACAGTTCTTGCTTAGCAGTGGTTAATTACTGATGTGTAAGTTAACAAAACTAATGCATTTTATAGAGAAAGAAAAAAAAAAAAGCTTTTGCCCTAAAGAACCATTAAACACTTGATCCATTAAACCAGTTTGAAACGTTATTAAAACTGATGCAGACTCTTGGAAAATCTGGATGCTTTAGTGAATACACCTGGAATTATTCCAGATATACAACTATACATATACTGTAAAAGCTTCCAGACCGCCACCTTTAAACACAAAAGTTCAGGTTTAAAATCAGGGATAGAAAATGCAGACTGGAAAATTATTACTTATTTTTGTCTTGGTTGCTAAATGTACATTGAGAAACATAAAAGTATTACAATTAAAAATGACTAATGCAATGATATTTATTGATTCTCTAGCTTTATAAAATAGCACTTGATCCAGCACATCCTATTATTTTGCACTATTTTGTTTTCTATGTCTTGCACCAACATTTCGACAATAATGATGTCATGTAACAGTAACAGTGTGCAGGGGATAGAGGGAATTTCATCACGCTATTAATTTGCTATTTGAATGATTAAATGATTAGAAAAGAAACAAAAAGCTGCACGCCGGACACTCGTGCGTGACATCACGGCTGCGTGCGTGAACCAGGGCTTCGCTTCGGGGGTCTGAGAGGTGAAGGCCGAGCACCAGCAGAGGGACTTTCAGCCATTTCCTCTCGTCCGTCCTTATTTATTTTTTGCTGCGTTGTTTTCTCAGTATCGCAATGCATCACTTGACATTACCCAAGCAAGCTGGAGCTGCGCAGCATCAGCTGAAAGCAATTTGGCCTCGAAACAGCACAGCTGCCAGGCGGATAAGACTCTCACTCTTTCGTTTACTTTGAAATGCTTTCTTTTTTTTTTCTCTCCCCAACATCCAAAATACACAAGGCAGCCAAATTGCTGACATGTGTGCGAGGGCCTGGTGAAATCCTGCATTCTTTCATGCCCTTCTATGCAAAACTCCCTGTTGTTTATTTAAAGAACACAGAACACTTTAGCACTATTAAGAAACATGTTATATAGTAAACTGAAGGTTTCCTCGCAGGAAAAATCCTCCGCTGTTTATTTTCTTGTGCCCCCAAAAAGTTATCGGAGTTTTGATTTGAAGAGAAAAAAAAAAGGCCACGTTTACAATTAAAAGGACAAAAGGAGCCGGAGGGAGTTGGACGGTGGACGGCGGGTACGAGATCGGGGATGCGGGTGGGGATCTGAGCCGAGGCTGTGCGGCGTCTGACATTAACAGGCAAGGCAAACGTGGAAGTGAGCTGTTTATTTGTGCTCGGGGAGCTGGACAGCTCGGCTGGGTTCCTTCTCTCAATGAGTCCACACATCACTTCATATCTCGGTGTTCAGCCAGCTGCTGGCCACCGCAGACCTCCTGACAAGGTGCAGCTCTGTTCCTAACCTCCAGCTACCGCCTGTGACACTCCGCTCTACTCGCTGGCTAGCTAATGTTTCCTCTGGAAGCGGTATGAAAGTTTTTCGCGTGCGTCAGTCAAAATGTTCCCTGTCATGAAAAGCGTCCTCTGACGATAAAGTTCTTGTTACGTTCGCTTATCCTCATAGAAAGAGTATCAGAATATAAATATAGAATACAGCATATCCTTTTTCGAATAAAAACAAAATTGGACAGACTCTGGGATCTGGCAGGAGCCATTATTGACCACAGAAATTCCAATTTAAACGCAATTAACCCGTGAAATAACAATGGTGCACTTTGACCTTCCATTAAAAGGTGTAATCTGAGTCAGTATGGCGCTAGTTTGAATCAAGATGATGTCACAGCCGTACGTGACAGAGGGAGGGTGTGCTAAACTGGTCGAGATCTTGGGGTGGGAGGGGCATACTCTCTCTCTCTCTCTCTCTCCTGTCAATCACCACAACACCAGCCAATCACGAGGTCAAGCATGCAGAAAACGGCAGATAGCTCTGTCCTCTTGGCATGTTAAAATCACCGGCGATTTTTTTAACGCTACATGTATATGAAGATTTTATGGAATCAAATATTGTACTGTAATATCATCATCAACTGGTTTGAGCTCCTGACACAGAACTTCCAGACGGCCGGAGATGCCGTGTTTCTCTTGGGTTTTGGGGAAGATTCAAATGTAATTTGTTTTAATGGAGAAAAATGCTTTAAACATGTCATTTTAGGCCACGCCCAGACTCCGCGTCCCTCTCGGCCTGAATTCGAGTGTGAGTGGGTGGGTTCTATCTGGAAAACCCATCTCAATGTTTATAAGACAAGTGTATGTATGGCGTCTGTTTTGCAGAACAGAATGTTAAGCTTTTTTTTTTCATATTTCAGTAAATTGCGATTTTTCAGTCCGATTTTTTCGTTATTACTGTATGTACAGCCATTTACTGGCATCAACAGCATGCCCCCTAGTGGTCTTAGTGGTAAGCACCCACTACTCCCGCTACAGTGACTGGCATTCGAGTCGGGCTCAGTCCAGCGGATTGGTATTAAATTTGTTTTGAGATGATTTTTGCAACATTGTTTTAGGGACATTCGTTGAACGTTATCGCATCTTCATATAGACAACGTTGCTCTGACGTCACTTCATCAGTGTTACTCTAACTTTCCAAAACTAACCAAATGCTGTCCCCATGTCTGTAACGTTGCCAAATTAATGCCATCACAATGTTTTGACAACCTGCTGGTAAATCTAGCTAGCTAACAATCACTTCCTTCTTTCTTTCTTTCATCCAGCAGACTGATGAAGCAACAGCAGAAGGAGCTGTTACTATAGCAACAATACCATATCAGAACAGCTGCACTGAAATTAATATAAATGTTTGATTTGGCGCTGCACTACTGTCAGAACTGCTAAAATAAACAACCAATCAGAATGCAGAATTCTGGGCAACCTCCCTGTGGTATAACAAATAGGTTCAACAAATATCTCAATGAATTCCGTAATTAAATACGATGTTGATTTTTGTGATACAATTTCACAACTTTGTGTAGTACTGCAACGTTTTGAACATCTCTAGATTCATTAGTCATGATGTAAGCTCACGGTACTTAAATATGATGTCAGACCCAAACTATTTCTGCAGACTTTAGTGCAGTAAACTGCCCGGAACGATGAGATCCTCACATCCTTCTTGGAACTTCCAGGATAACCGGCATCAGCAGAAGAATTCCAAATGACTCTATGAGGAATTTCTACACAATACAGAGCGTGATCAGTGACTAAACTCTCTTCACTTCCTCACACGAGCGGTTCGAGCTGCTGTTTGACCCTGCAGGTGCTCCGAGCGGGTGATGAGGAGTAAACAAGATTGTTTTTAACGCTTTAAACAAGTTCCAAGCAATTTAAACAATTTTTTAAAATCTCATTAATTTAATTAAACAGCTGAAAAAACATAATACGAGTAGCTCTGTTTTATTTTGAAAATGTGCTGCATTCCTAATACAGAGATGAGTGCAAAAGTTTGTGCATCCTGAGTGAGATTGATTTTACAGATGTTCCTGCGAGCAACAACAGAAAGGTCAAGAAACATCTGTTAATATAGTAATAGTGAGACCATGTGATATGGACCCATATTTTATTTCTCCGAGATTTTCATGTCCTCTGCTTTACGGTTTAACCGTTTTTGTGAAAATTTTTGTAGTTTTCCTTTTTTTAAGTTTTTAATGACTCTATCATTTCTAAATAATGTTGTTTACTTCAAACCTTTCCTTCAAGAAATTTTCATTGAACGTTCTCTAGCTCTGTGAGAATGTGATAATGTCAAGTTTAAGTGTTTGGGAACCGTTTTCATGATTCCAATTTCCTCTTAGATCAACAGTTTGAACCTGTGTAACACCTCAATTAGGCGACCTTTAAATAAATTAGAGTGATTAGCCTGTGAGTTTTAACCAGAAATTTGCAATACAAAAAAAAACTAAAATACAGAATTTGTTTTTTATATAAATGGTAAAATAGGGTATGAGGGCACAAACTTTTACACTCAATCAGATAAGCAGCCTAGTGGCTTTATTTTTGTGGAGGGTGAAGGCAAGGGATCAAACCTTTTGGCTAAGAAAATTGTCAGGCTGTGTGTGTGTGTGTGTGTGTGTGTGTGTGTGTGTGTGTTTGGAGGGGGGCACTCGGGGTGAAAGCGGGGTCCTGGCCCACAGTGACTGATAAACCCACCGCAGTCTAGGAAACCTGAGCTGCAGGAAAAGACTAACACACCTTGACATGTTCAGGAAACTGCAGCACGCCGCTGAGGTCGGAGAGATCCGCTTGCCATCGAACACACCGCACGGAACCACTTTCAAACTCGCCATGTTTAGATGAGCACAGTGGGGAGGAATGTCTTCATCATGCACCTCCTCTTCCTCCTCCTCTTTCACTCTGTCTGTCTAAATTGCAGCGCACTCCATCTTCCAACCCAAATTCATACACATGCTGTATGACTGACACTCAGAAGGAAATCCAAGAGAACTTAAAGCAGAGGGATGATAAAGAGCTCACTGTGTGTGTGTGTGTGTGTGTGCACGTGTTGGATCCAAACCAGAACAGGAGTTTTAAAGGTGCAATAAGCAAATTTCAACTCACACATTTTTGTTTTGTTTTGTGTGTGTGTGTGTGTGTGTGTGTGTGTGTGTGTGTGTGGTTGCATCTTGGCCAATAAAATTCTGACCTTCCAGGAGAAGTTCAGGTCTCTCAAGCTCAGTAAACATCATAAAGCACATGGGACGACCAACACCAACCAACCAGAATTAATTATCATAATACATGTTAATCCAGGAAGCTCCGCCTCTATCAGTTTTAGAGGTGTGGCTTCAGAGGGGACAATATAAAAAGGGTAAGTAAGGACAAGTTTCTAAAAGATTTTCATATTAATACATGACACAACAAACAAAATTTAACCTGTTGCACAGTTCATATAGTTATGTTAAGAGTTGTGTGTTGTGGCTGGTGTTTATCCTGATTGTACTCATGGGTTTTTTTCCTTTATGAAAAACATATACGTGTTTTTTTTGTTGTTGTTGTTCCTTGGTACCTTTAGTTACTTCTATGTACTCGTGCTAAGCTGGTTTCATGTCCGCTGCCATGGTTGAACTGATTTGCTTCACTTAAGAGGCACTTCGTTTATTAGTGTGTCACTTTTAAATCTATGTGAGCCTTGCCTTTTATGGAGTTTTGTGGGCGTGGCTAAATGTTCTTGCTAATTTCTCTGAAATCATTTCCACACAGCGTTACTGTTTCGAGGCCCACTGTGACTTGGAATAAAACTGGTGATGTATACTTACATCATTATGTTTAGGAAAAAGAAAGCCTTGGAGGAAAGGAAAGACGAAAGAGGAAAGGAGGTGTAGAGAGACAGGGAGGAAGAATGTGCAGAGAGCCACGGCCTGGCCTTCTTTCCTTTCCACAAAGCAAAAGTGATCCATCATGGATAGAATTTCAACAAACATCACGTATATATATATATATATATATATATATATATGTGAGACACTAGCTCTGAAACAGACAGAGGTAAAGATAGAGTGAGAGAAAGAAAGGCAGAGAAAAAAATCTGCAGCTCGCACGAACACCGTAGGCCGAGTGTGTAAATAGTGCTTTGCTCTGTATCTCAGGAGGAGTAATGAAGGCCTGAGAACGAGCCAAGACAAACAGAGCCGGCTGTGCACCCTCTTTCCTCCTTTTCAAACCCACACCCCTGTTCTCGCTGTCATCTGCATCCCTCCTTCCAGCTGTCAGCAGCTGGACCTGTCACTCACTGCAACCTCTTCAAACCAGCACTCAATCACTTGCTCTGTTTGTTTACACGTCTAGCTACAGTACGGCATGAAGCGAGCTCCGGCCCGGCCAGGCGTGTTGGCCTCCGGCCAGAGCTGCGTGCGAGACAACAAAACACCTCGTCGAACGTTCAGGAAAATAAACATGGCACAAACATACAAACATATCAGCAGAAAAATAGAACCTTATTAAAAAAAAATAAAACTTGCAGAGGATTTGCGGTAAAGCAGTGACACGGTGACAAATCAACTCTAAACGGGTTTCATTATCGACATGTTAAGTATCTTTAAAAAGAGATTTTAGAGTTCCATTGAAATTAACACAGGTTTCAGAGCTCCACCACATAGAGATAGAGTTAGAGTGTGTGTGTGTGCGTGTGTGTGTGTGTAAAAACCCCAGAGGAGGAAATACTCCTCATATAATGCATTTTTTCTCCTCTAAACATGCAGAGCAACAAGTTGGGGGAGGGGCTTGTCTTATATGAGGTCATATTAGGGGGAAAATGGAATCGGCTTGTTTAAGTAAATACAAAGGGACAAAAAGCAGAAAATGCTTTTTATATATATATATTATGAAACATTATGTTTTTATATAATTATGTTTTTATATACAAAAAGAGAATTTGGCATTAAAATTGGCAAGCATTTCAATAAACGAGTATTTTAAATAAATGGTTTAACATTTGCATCCTCGCTAGCAGCGTTGAATAGACGTCTACTGATCTTTATTACACAACAAAAAGGTACTTATTGCTCAGCTTTCTAGTTTCTTTTATCTTTCTAGTTTAATTTGCACATAAATGCACAATTGCACATACATGCACAATTGCACACTCCCTGAACATTCCATATATTTTCATTCTATTTATTTCCATTTCCGTTCTTATTTCCATTTAAATCTATTGCCATTTTTGTCTGCATTTGTACAGACGTTTTTATATTTCTTATATATATATATATTTTTTATTTTAGATTTTGTTCTATTTTCTTAAGTTTCTATAGCTAAACTTACTCTTATTTTATCTTATTTTATTTAATTCCACTATTTACGGGCACTGGTGGCTCAGTGGTAGGTGTTTCGCCTGCCATGTGGAAGGCCCGGGTTCGATTCCCAGCCAGTGCCCAAACCCCCAGCCACTGGATGCAGTGCCGGTCCCAAGCCCGGATAAAATGGGAGGGTTGCGTCAGGAAGGGCATCTGGCGTAAAACCTGTGCCAAATTGCTGTGCGGACTGGATATTCCGCTGTGGTGACCCCTTGCCGGGAGCAGCTGAAAGACCAACAACAACATGTTAATTCCACTATTTTTTTCTTAATTGTTTTTGCTAAAAAAAATTTAAGGTCAACGGCGGTCGTATAAGCATTTCACTGCATATCGTACTGTGTATGAATGTGTATGTGACAAATAAAATTTGAATTTTACAATAGTGATTAGAAATAAAAGATTAACCAAAACTACATAGTATTATTTTAAATATCTTGGTAAAAATGTTTTTAATAACAAAATATGATCGCTGCTGTAATGTTACAAAGAAACCTGGCCACTGGTTTAAAAAGATTAGTCACGTTAGCATTGTAAGCACCTTCTCTGATGGACTGTAATATTGCAAAAAGGCCTCTGCGCTAGCCCGGGGTTTGAGGCTTGAGGATCAGTCAGCGCATATTCAGAGGCATGACGACCCCCACAGTCGCTCACACACTGTTTAGACGGCTCATGTCATAACACACGAGTGCACAGAGTTTTGCACGGCCTGCTGGTGTGGTGACTTTTTTTTTTTTATAGTTGAGTTTTGCAATTTTTACAAATGATATTTGAAATGTAGGACAAAACCTTTTCTGGATCCGCAGCCAAAGAACACAAACACACGGCAAGCTTGGACACATTACACATACATGTGGTACTGTGTTCTCCAGCGAGCGCTAAGATCACAGCACTCAGAGTCGCTCAGGTGTTTCAGAGCGCTGCTCTCGAGGCCCTGGCGCTAACACTTCGCTCCAAAACATACCGGCCACACAGCGAAACCTTCACACAGCTTCCCGAGCACAAAAGAGCTTTACACAGCGCGGACTGCGCGGAATGCAAACAGCCGGACTCGTAGTAGCCGTCAGCTCCCAGATGCCTGACAGAACAGCATAAAACTGGGCGACATTCTGGCATTTAACTTTCCCAAGACGGTAAAACACTCCTCTGGTGTCTATACTATAGAGACAGGAAGAGAAAGCTTAGGAACGCCAAAGTTTTGATTTCGGAGCCCTTTTAGAATCATTTTAGATCTTCAATCCACAATTTTCCACTTACCTCCATCAGCCAAAAAATGGTTTGCTAGCTAACACTCATTCACTCACTCTCTTTATCGCTTTATCCTGTGTTGCAGAGAGCCTGGAGCTTATTACAGGAGACGTAGGGCAAGAGGCGGGGTACACCCTGGACTGGGTGCCAATCCATCACAGGGCACACAAACCACAGACACACACACACACACACACTATGGGCAATTTGGGAACGCCAGTTAGCCTAATCTTTGGACTGTGGGAGGAAACCCACCAAGCACAGGGAGAACATGCAAACTCCACGCACACAGACCCGAGACGGGAATCGAACCCGAACCCAGGATGTGCAATACGACAGTGCTAACCACTACGCCACAGTGCCGCCTTGTGAACTAACACAAAAAAAGTCTTCATAAAGCTGAGTCAAATTATCTAATTATCTACGTTATCTAATTTCTGTGTACAAAATTTCCACTTGAGAGGTCATTTTAATTTTGGCTAGCTTGTTAGCAAAGAAATGCACTGATACCTGCAGTAGCTTGCTAGCTAGCAAACATGGCTACTGAATTAAATTGCAAAATATAAAAGTTACCCTGTTTGCTTGTAATCTCAGGTTTGAATAATACACACAATAGTGTAATCGATTAGCATATATCGCTCACCTGCACATATGTGTAATGAAATAAATGTAAGTCGTTTTGGATAAGCGCGTCTGCCAAGTGCTGTAAATGTTGTTGTTGTTGTTAGTCTTTCGGCTGCTCCGGGCAAGGGGTCGCCACAGCGGAATATCCAGTCCGCACAACAACTTGGCACAGGTTTTACGCCGGATGCCCTTCCTGA
>JAQMYL010000009.1:26323486-26381810 GCA_030014365.1 Clarias pachynema | reverse complement strand
ATCCAGTGGCTGGGGGGTTTGGGCACTGGCTGGGAATCGAACCCGGGCCTTCCGCATGGCAGGCGAAACACCTACCAGTGCTGTAAATATAATGACATATTTTAGTTGCTATAACATCAATAAGCCAATTGCTAGTAGAGTAAATGCTTGCTAGCTTGTTAGCTCGTGAACTTGGCTACTTACTTGCTTATTGTACTGTATTAGCCTGTTGTTGGCTAGCTTGATAGTAATGACATGTAAAGTTTTAATAGAAAATACTTTGTTGGCATAATGTAGCTCCTTGTTAGCGAACATGATATCGCCAAATAACAGCTAGCTTGCTACCAAACTTGGTTTTGATTTAGCTAGCTTGCTAGCTAGTGAGCGTAGCTGATTATTTTATTCACATAATACAGTATAAGGGTTAGCTAATTGTTTTTAGGTTACTAGCACACGTCTTTTTGTTTACTTAGGAATATATTTTATATTTAATTTGTACAGCCCCTTTAACTAGAAAATCTAGAACTATCTATCTATCTATCTATCTATAAACTAGGAATATTAGGAGCAAACACGCCTTTTATTCACTCTGGTCCCGCTTGGTGCATGATTCGTCTGATTGCCTGGAACTCTGTGTTTTTAAACAGTTTTCTGTGTGTGTGTGTGTGTGTGTGTGTGTGGATTCAGTCATTCCCTCGTGTCAAACACCTGACACTAATCTCATTAAAAATGCAAGCTTCATTATACATATGGTATGGATCAGACGGCGCGGTATCCCGGAACGTTCTCCGCGTTGTGACGCGAGGAGAACCATCTGGGCGGTTAGGGTTTCGAGCTCGACCTGCGTGGAAGTTCAAAGTGGTTCTTGCGAGTGGACATTTTTAGAAGGAAACATAAAAGCACGTCTCGAAGCTACAGATCAGAGCGAAAGGGAAGCGAGAAGGTAAACACTCAAATCTTTCTTTCAGCAGTCTCGACCACGCGATGGAACCATCAGGAACGTTTGGGTTTTGTTTGTGTGAAGAGAGCACTCCACACCTTCACTTGGCGTAGCGGAGTATGGGGGGAAAACACCTTGTTTTCCTGCACCGAGGTCTCTGAACATTCAGCACTCGCGACCTCGTGACCTGCGGGACCGAGCGCTGGTCCACGAGATGTTTTGCGTTCAAATATTTATTTTAAACCTCTCAATAGTGGGAGCGAACAACAGGAATATTGACAGTATAGCTCTCCGAACGAGGTGGCGTGTTTGAGTGTTTTAGCACAGCTTTTTTTTTTTTTTTGGAGACTTTGAGAATGTATTGTATTTCTTTCCGCTGCCAGACTCGGCTTCCTGAGCTGGGGCAGTGTCAGCCCGATCTGACCCCACTTTCCTGTGTTAGGGTCTGAGCTGAGGGGCTATCCAATTAAGATCAAACACTGAAGCAAGGGTGAGATTTGGACAGTTAGTTTTTGTGTGGGGGGGAAATAACAAAAAAACAAACAGGGTATAGTTTTTATATATATATATATATATATATATATATATAGATGCAGGAATACAAAGTGAGTCAGATGTGCAGAAGCTCCACGCAGAAGAAGGGTCTGTTGTTTAAATTCATCAAATATAATTATGTATAATTATATAAATCTAGGCATGGCAAGTGTATTTTGGTCCAAAAGTGGTATAAATGGTACGAAAAATAATCCAAAACAACAAATGAGTGTGCTTCATTAAAAAAATTTGTAAACACTCTGACCAGATGTGGTATGCTTGGGAGACGTTGAGCCAAAAGCTACTTGCTCTCCCTCTTTCTCTCTCTCTCACACACACACACACAAAACTTCCAGATTATAATCTCCTTTAAAATAAACACAGGTTTGCAGGATAAGATCTTTTCCTACAGTCTTAATTCACCTTCAGAGCTGCTGGAGATTCCCTGAATCCCTATTAACACTGAAACTCGATCCTCCACAACATGCTTTCTTAGAAAAAAAAGAAGAAAAAAAAGAAAACCCCAAAAGGTCCTCGCCTATTTTCTATATATTAATCAAGGGTGGTGAAAAACAGAGCTTTGCCCATTAGTTTTATTTATTTTGGGCCGAGCGGTGCGTTGCCTGTGGGCCCGGTTGACCCGAGGTGGTCTGGAGAGGTGCAGTTGAGCAGAAGGGCATTACAGATCTGCTCTCCTGCTCTCGCGCTTTGAACTGGAGTTGTGTTGCACAGACGCTCCTGCTGCCGAGCTCGAAACAGGAAGTCAGAGCCGAGTGCTGGAGGAAATTGGCCTCGGCCCAAAGGGACCGAACCTCCAACCTCGAGGTCCCTGACATTACACAGCCTCAGTCTGGTTTTACACACTCTCTCTCTCGCTCTCTGTCTCACACACACACACACACACACACACACAAATCTAGTACTTGGAGCTTGGAGAAGAGGGAAATTTACACTTGATTTGTAGCTGAATGAAGCCATTTACTCCAGAGGCACAATGCCGAATGAATCACCGCGTATTCTCTGAAACACACACTCCTCAAACACTCATAGGTATCATTTCATAAAGGCTTATTAAGTCCTTTGTTCTTGAGGTTCTCACAGTGTATCCGGTTGATTGAATTAATTCTTAACGACATTGTTCCAGACACAACGCCAAAGACACAATGAGTTATCTTTTTTTTTTTTTTTGGTTTGTTCTGGTTCAGCATTAAAACATGTTCACAAAACCAAAACTTTTTTTCTTCAATCTTGAGATAAGTTAACTTAACAATTCTTTTAAAAGTTTTATTGAGATTTTAGAGAGATGTACCGTGATGTAGAATGTCACGGTCACAGCCTTGAAATCTGTGGAAACAGGACCGGTGTATGATATCAATATTACATTATACGCCAAAAAATAAATTCTTTTTAATCTGTCAAAAATCTAAAGCTGATCATGTGATACTGAGAAATCATGTCATAATTAATTAATTAAAACTATAATGTTGAACCTAAACTATTTATTAATATATATATATATATATATATATATATATATATTTTTTTTTTTTTTAACAGTGACATGCTAGCACCTGTTCTACTTACGATATAACCACTACAGTCGTTCCTTCACAAATTATAACCCAGTTATTTAATAATCTATCACTGTCTGGAAAACTGTTGGCATTATTTAAGGCACCGTACTCAATGTTACATCATTTATTTTTTAACCGAGACATCATATTGACGATGTGACAGTTAAAGCACTCTGTAAGGTCCAGTCCAGCACATACCCAAGACTTTCGACAGGGTTAAGATTCTCCCAGAATCGCTCGCATTCTCTTGATTTCACTATTAAAACATGGCTCTGATTTCTAGTTTGCATTTTTTTTTTTAACTGTACCAGATGTTTAATTGATCTCCCATCACGCTCATTCAGGATAATTTTCTGATCACATTTCTTAACCCAATTCCATTCATGTCAGCTTTACCTCATTAGTTGATGTCTTTGCTTGACGCAGGACAATAAACATATTTTCCACCGTCATGGGATATGAAGAAACAAGAAGCTCCTCACTGCATCAGTTAAAGAATTGTTGCAGCTGACATATTAATCACTGTAGTAATTATCCAATTAAAGCCTCTTAAGTATTTACTTATTTAAATCGAAAAACTTCCAGTATGAGTTAGTAATTATACCTCTGGGGGCAGATAATTTTTGGTACCATTTTGACCGAAATCACTTTTTCACTGATAAAGAAATAAAAATATATGAAAACATAAAAGAGCTCTGCATTTCCTGTGGAACAAAAATAGATTTTATAAATTTTCTAAGTTAACTAATTACAATATATTTATAGAATATAATAAATGAGTAATAAATAAATAAATAAATAAATAAATAATTGTGGCCCTAGAGATCTATGGTAAAGATAATTTGTCCAGACAACAAGACACAAAATAAAACCACCAGCCCAAGTCTGAATGAAACTTATTTAATCCACAACACATAATTAACTGTGTTTATTTAATACATTTCTATATGTAGGATAGCAGAGCGGTGCTGTGAATGAAGCGCCGGTTCCACTACTGTCCATCGGTCAGGTTCTGGAAATGTCCGAGAGGATCGTCAGCAGATTCGGTGGGGAAAAAGGAAAAGTCTCTCTTCACCAGTTCCAGAAAAACAGGCGGCTGCCGTGCTTGGCGGGTTCGAGCGGGGCGTCGATCACAGGGTTGGGCTCGGGTCTCGGTCTCGAGTGGTACGGGTTCTCGGGAAGGGGCCGAGAGGTCGCCACCTTGGTCACCTGACGCGAGACGGGGAGAGATGGAGGGTGTAATGAGGAAAGGAAGTGACAGATCTATACGTGGTGTAATTCTACACACGGTGCTGAAGGACAATCTCATGCTACAGATAACGTCATGATTTTGTCCTCGCTCCAGATAGCGCATAAAAATAAATAAATTGTTTACCAATGGCTAACAATCACAGGTTAATGTGATTAACGGAAATGTTAATACGTATGGAAGGAGTCTCCAGTGTCAGAGCTTTATAACAGTCAGAAGTAAAGCTGCAACTGTGTGTGTGTGTGTGTGTGTGTGTGTGTGTGTGTGTGTGTGTGTGTGTGTGTGTGTGTGTGCGCGCATGCACGTTTCTGACCTTGGACAGGTCTCCCAGGTCGGGTCTCTCCCAGCCGAGCTTCTCCAACACACAGTCGTCAAACACCTTCTGCTGCTTACGGCAGTGACGGAGCTCGGCCAGACCCGAGTAGTCCAGACAGGTCCAGTACTCGGTGAACGACTCGGAACAGTTCCCCTTAATCTGCCTGTGTGTGTGTGTGTGTGTGTGTGTGTGTGTGTGTGTGTGTTTGGGGAAGAGAACAATACAGAAGAGAACATCCTTTTGCATTTAGTCTATACATCACAAGCACAAATGTACTTATTGCCTTCAGCCATTTTATCTCCAAGTGTGCGGTCCTTCTGAAGACGTTTGTTTAGACGTTTTAAGAGTATTGCATCCAGGAGCGTATCAAAGGGCTGAGCAAAAAAGGGGTGGTCTCACACCCTCGGGGGGCCTCAAATCATCTGCTTATACACTAACTACATTTATCACAGTGATTATGTGTGTGTGTGTGTGTGTGTGTGTGTGTGTGGCATTAATAAATGGAGGTTTAGGTACAATTTTACTCACTCAGTGTTCTTTGAGGCAGATCTGTACTTTTAACTGAAAAGCTAAAGAAATAAAATCTACACAAATATCCAGGGGAAAATATGTAATTTCACAATCAGCTTTTTCTTTTTTAATAAGAGAGTCCACCATTTCACTGCAATACTGAACGTTTTCAGCAAGAGCTACGGATTTTTCCAAATCAGTAACAGATACAGCAATTTCTTTTCCCGTTTAAACCTGCATCACGGATGGGCGTTATTTAATTTGCCTTATTTAAGTGCCTGCTGTTTACTCAGGTTTAGACAACCAGCTGGCGGAGACGCTTTCTGAACGCTGTGCAGACCTGCGTTCTTTTTCGCTACATTTTTTTCAACAATGATCTCGAAACCACCCAAAAAAAAAAAAAAAAAAAACCTGCATTCCTGGAGTCCGCAAACCTGTGACAAAAATATTTTTCATTTGAGTCTGGGAGAATTGTGTGCTTCTGTGCCGAAAACCTAAACCTGAGATGATTCTAGATGAACTTTCAGTCAATCGATAAAACAAACGCTCACGTGAGCTTTAAGAAGAGAGAAGACACTGGGATTACAAACCCCCCCCCCCCGCCCCTTTTTTGTTATTATTATTTTTTTTATGTGCATCAGTGTTAAAACCCAGCGAGAACTACTCTAGCTGCAGATTAACAGGATTTGGGTTTGATCATCCGCCAGTTAATAATTCAATCCATGGCTCTCTTTTCCCCCCTGCCTGTCCCTCGGCTCACGCAGGTCCCTTTCCGCTCTGTTTGCGCTTAAACCCTGCTTGTTTACACTGCTGACAGAATGGTTTATTCCACCCTCCTTAGCCAGCGGTTAGATCTGTACGCATCCCCCCCTGAAAAAAAGCTGTTTTGTGTTTTAATGACAGACACCAGTCACGGTGCAGAGGCGTCGCTGTGTTATTAGAGCCGAGCGCCTGCCATTAGCCAGACTGAGAAGAAGCAGACGACTTCCTACACATAATCGAGCGAGGGGGGGGTCAAAGCTCTCCGCTCCACGCAGGATACACGCACAGCCACCAGACGCTAAAGACTCGACACGTAATTACGGGATTTAGTCATGTGTCATGGTAATGTCACGGGGCCAAGGACCTCAAGACCGCATGCGTGACATACGCCAACTTTTAATTATAATGTCACAACACAAGCTTTCTGTCTCGTTATATCTACGCTAGACGACAACTAAATGTCGGACAACTCTTTTAAATCCTTTGTAAAATATTTCACACGTGAGCTACACAGTTTATGCAGATGAAATTCCTTCAGTCTGATTTAAATCATTCCAGTTAAAGACTCAATCTTAACTCTTTACAAAGTCAGTGATTCGTTTTGATCCGTCACAATTATAACATTATTTTTTTTTTTTTACTAGAAATCCCGCCTCCTGCGTTATGATTGATTGCAACGATTCAGTCCCATCTACGATTGGTTGGATGCTTTACTGCGTTTCAAGTTCCAGCCAATCAGTGCTCCTTCCTCAGCCCTCAGTTTGTTGGTTTGAGTATTTTCGAAAGTGCAGATCTCCCGGGATTTTCACACACAGCATATTATTAGAATATTCAGGGAAAAGAAAAAAAAAAAAAACATGCCGTGACAGGGACTGGAAAAATATTGTACATTATCTTTTATTTCGGCTCTGCTGTGCTCATTAAAGACTGAGAATCCTGTGCTTGTTACTGAGATGTCTTTCTGCTCACCGCGGTTGCGCAGGTTGATTCCTGGAGTTACTACCGACATGCACCTCAGATCAGTCTGTTCACTTGCACACAAACATCACATCATACCTTCTCAGCCCATCTGGTCCCAACATCAAAGTCACACTTAAAGTCACATGTGGACTTTTAACTCATCCTGATGTTTGATGTGAGCGCTCACTGAAGCTCTTGACTGATATCTGCGTGGTGCGCCCGCCATGTGATTGGCTGTGTACAGGTGTTTCTATTAAAGTGGACACTGGGTGGATATTTTATACTCTGCTGACAGTCAGATATAGAGTAGAAGAGTATAAAATTGGATAAATCAAGGTACACGTTTGGTCTTGTTTTGGGACAGGGCTTCAAAATGTATTCAAATTATTAAGAAATCAATTAAGAAATCCTAATTAATTAAAACTAATTAACAATTACAAAAGACAAAATTAGTTCCATTATTGTTTCAATAAAATCATTTAACATACATTAATTTTTTTTAAATAAAAATCTTTCATAAGAACAAATCAGTTTTATATACATTATTTGTTTTTATTTTACATTTGATTAAATTTAATAAATGTGCATTTGTTATTTGTTTATTCTTGCAAACATATTATATTAACTATATTAATGTTATTTTTGTGCATTTTATCATTTCATTGTTTTAATGTTTTTACAGTCTGATTTTAAAGGATGTTAAATTTATTGATTGGAGGATTAACACTGTTGAGTAATTACAGATAAATGCTGATCCTGATAGAGACTGATCCTGATAGAGACTGATCCTTACAGATAAATGCTAAAAAAAAATCTATTTTCTAAAAATCTGAAGAGCATCACATGGTGTTTCTCTCAGAATGCCTAATTCAAGCCTTAAAGTAAATAACATAAAAGCTGCTAAACATACTTCATGGTTTATGGAGACGCAGCCAATTTCAGAACTTCATCATTCGATTGTCAGTTTTATTTCTATTACGCTTCTAACTATGGCCGTTGTCGCAAAGCAGGTTTGCAGAATCAAAAAGAAAAAATATGGAAATGAGTTTGAAAGGTGTGAGGAAATATGTATGTATATAAAATATATATATTTTTCGCACTAACATTGCAGCGCCATAAATAAGAAGCGGGAAGACAGAAGTGATGGAGGTGTATATGACCGAATCACTCGCTAATCTTTGACCTGATTGGTGAATTAATGGCGTTTTGTGTGACACTCGATTAACCGTGCGGCCCTAGTAGTGGGAGTGTCTAATAGTGTTTTTTTTTTTTTTGACGAAGTGTGCAGCCTTCCTGTGAGGCATGAGAGTACCTGAAGAAATTAAGTGCGCACTCGTTGACTCTCCTCCCTTCTTCCAGACACTTCCTGGGGTCCTTCTCCTCCCACCTGCACAGCATGAACTCCTTGTTGGGTTTGTCGCACTGCGAGCCGTAGTGATGTGCTGCAGCTTTCAGAACAGCCGACGAGACATTCACCTTATTTAAAAAAATTTAAATATATAAAGTTACCAGGTGAAGCGTGAACTCTTGTTCCAAAGTGTTTTGACTCTGAATTGACTCAATGAACAAGTGAATCAAACACACACGCTGCACTAATCTCAGAGCTGATACGAGGTGGTATCAAAAGGTTTCGAGACTAGTTTTGTAACACAGCTACAGATGGCAACACAGGGTAGCACGCTTGGTCACAGGGAGCACCGACCTTCATAAGTCAGTGTGCCAAAAGACATCGTCCTGTGTACATCAGGAGCCGTGCAACTGGTGCCAGTCTGACCATGTGAGTTTTTTTACGTCTGCTGTTTCATCATGGACAGCAAGTTAGAACGAAGAGTGAACTTGTGCATGATGAACAATCCACAACATTGCTGCTGCTGTTGGGGTCATACGGAACAGTTCAGGCAGTGTTCCTCATGTGAGATTTGAACATGCTGCCGAGGTCGTGCCCAGGCTGCTGAGCCAGGATCAGGAGGAACATCGTGTCGAAGCCTGTCGAGAACAACACATGGGCGCACCGTGGATGACCCGTCCTTCATGTCGACTTCGTTTGACTCTTGAAACTTTTTGAAACCACCTTGTATTTCTGCATGTGTCTGTGTAGACATGGATAGATAGATATATATAAAAAGATACAGTACTTCTGGAATGCATTATTCGTGATTGGCGTGTTTATTATTCATAACCTTGTTTGCATCTTAAATTCAAGACTTCATGTGCTTTATAGTTTATATTTTTGTCTATCCATTTCCTATGACAGTAAAAGATAGATATACACCCTTTACAATGCGCTTTAGAGTGTTTATAGATAATTACTTAATATAAGTTATTAAGGAAACTGATGTAACTTAATATTATGATATAAAGAACACACTGACAGGACGGTTGATGAGCTAGCCACTAATAACAACTAACTAGCAAACACAGAACAAGGCATTTATGACCAGGTTATGCAGCAAATAATGTCATAAATGATGTTATATTGCACAATTTTATATATATTTATCTTTGCTAGCTAGTTATCTTAGCCCACACTTCATTCCTAGCACGCTAGCTAGCACCAGGCTGCCTTCAGGTTTAAAACAACGGACAGTTTCTGCTTTTATAAACACACAAACCTCTTCGACGCTCAAATCCGACACCGTCGGAATATCCACCTGACCGGGCATTACTCTAACTCAGAAAGACCCCAAAACTAATAAAAATAAAAAGGCTAACAGCTCACTCGCTGCTAACCCGTCTTAACGTCCCCGGTCAGACGTTAACTTTTATCCCCACCCGTATTCAAACCAGAAAACCCGCCTCCTTCGCTAGGATTGGCTAACAGGTCAGAGTGACAAGAAACCATCCCATCATGTCAGCGCTTTTGTGTGCGCGTGAGTTGTCCGAATACAGGTCGGAAAAAAAAACAACTCTGCTGCAGGAGGACAGCGGGACTCAATGGAAGGTCAGTGAGATGCGCGTGCGCAAGTCTGAGTCGCTGGTGCATGACGCAGATATTATGCGACGATGTATGTGTGTATATTTCGAGATCGAAGACGATAAAAAAAACTATTTATTTATTTATTTATTTATTTTTACCAGAAACGTACATGTTTTCACCTAAGGTAAATGTTGAAGGGTTTTCATAATGAGTTCATTCGTAGAAACGCTTTCTCTCATTTTAAAGCAAAAAAATAAAAATAAAATCCTGATTGGCAAAGAGTTGCCATGGTAACGTCAACGCGTTTATGTCAGCACAATGGAGTTCACAGGGAGCAGTTACAGTGGAGCTTACAAAAATGCCAGGTAAATGAGTTAATAAAAATAAAAAAAAAACATTTAGACGTGTATAAAAACATGTTTAAAAAGTAGGTAGTGGTTAAAAGCTGTTATATTAATATTATAATCAAATAAAAGCTGTTCTATTAATATTATAATAAAATAATGTTTTTAAGGATTCTCAACAATCATAGTACATAATCCTGTCCATTTCAGGATGGAGGGCAGAGGAGCGTACACACTCCCCACAGACACCAGGTATGAAGGGGAGATGAAGGACGGCATGTTTCATGGCAAAGGAGTTTTGCACTTTCCCAATGGAGGGAAATATGAAGGAATCTGGGAAAAAGGCATATGCAAGCAGGTTCCTGAGTGTTTTTATTTTTTATTCTCACACACTACAGAGGGGCCCGAAAATGTACAAACATTAATGCTAAAATTGACACCATAAATTAACAGAAACTATTCTAAGTACTAAACAAATGACCACACAAGATAACATAAAGTGCACATGCAAATGTGCAAACATGACACAATGCAATATACTGTGATAGTGAGTTGAGGTAGTGCAAGTTAATGACATGATGGACAGAAAACGGTAAACATTTATTGTAAATAGCAGCAAAGACGAGAAAGAGTCCTTGTGCATTTTAAACTTGTAGATCAGTATGAATGCACATGTGTGTTTATCAGTCCAGTCCCAATTTATTGAGGTGAATGTTATCTAAGTGTGTACGTGTGTGTGCGTATTAGTCCAATCCTTTATTGTTGAGTAGACGGATGGCTTGCCGAAAGAAGCTGTTGCACAACCTAGATGTGTGTGTGTGTGTGTCTGAATGCTTTGTACCTTTTTCCAGATGGCAGGAGGGTAAAGAGTGTGTGTCTAATAAGCCAGAATGCTGGCGGCTTTGCGGATGCAGCGTGTGATGTAGATGTCTGTAATAGAGGGGAGAGAGACCCCCATGATCTTCTAGCCTTTCCTCACTATCCACTGAAGGCTCTAGCGGTCCGAGATGGCACAAACCAGACAGTGATGCACCTGCTCAGGATGCTCTCGATAGTCCCTCTGTAGAAGATTGTATTAGTGGCACTTGGTTCAATTTGCAGACATGTCATAGACTAGGTTTAAATGATTTTTCATCACCCTTCATGGTCCTGATTCCTGCTCTCATACACCTAAATCAATTAATCAGCTCATTAACAAACCCTTTCCGTGTTGAATCAGGTGTTACGGATTAATCCATCGACACCTTCCTGCTAAACAGAATAGAGACATCAGCAGAACTGTGGTATAGTAAAATGGTAGATGTTCTTACAGGGTCGCTACACCTTCTCTGATGGACTTGAGTATGAGGAGAGAGACTGGGATTACTGTCACGGCTACGATCGACGTTTCTACACCGAGAGATGTTCTGGAGTCAAACCTGCAGGTGAGTAGATCATCTGATCTGTCGTTTTTCTGCTAATACCTGATTTCAGCTGTAAGTTACACCAAAGGCAAGGCATTGTTCATCCTAAAGTAAATACTTTGTTGGAGGAGTGCAATTCTGTTCTTCAGAAAGCTGATTTAGATAACCAGCCGCTGTTTTGTGATCTCAGGAGAATCCCAGCTGACTAACGCCGATCATCCTCCTGAGATCCCTAACGGCTGCTACGACTGCGGAGAAGGACTCTACGATCCCAAAACCAGAGTCGTCACGGATTACGCGGGCGGCTTTCTCAGGAACGCTGGTAACAGAATGAGCGACTGAATTCTCTTTAAGCATGTGAGACTGAGGATAAATAAATGTGGAAACAGACTTTTACAGTTGGTTATCAGTACATTTTACATCATAACCGAAATAGAAACAGTCTATTAAGCATCTTAAAGAGATTTTCTATCAGCATGCCTTTCCAAAGAGCCTCAACCAACAAAAATATCTACTTTATTTTAAACTAGCGCAAGTAGGTGTCGTTGATGGTTAAAGAGTTTGTGGAAACAGTTAAAAGGTTAAAGCTAAAAATACTCTGCTGATCTTTAATGTAATCAGTGATATTATTATTATGATTATTATTATTATTATTATTATTTGAGGTTGAAGTCCACGTACATGTCTGTGTGTCCTTCTGTACAGCAGAACTCTCTGTCTAACTTATTAATACAAAGAAATCACATTCTGTACGGTTGAGTATCTTACAGTACGTCTTGTTTACACTAAGTTGTCCTTCTTTGGTGGTCAGACAAATACACTCCCTATTTAAAGTAGATTATTACATCCAGCACATGACTGTTGATAACATCACTTCTGCTTAACATTTTGATTTCAGCGCATAACACTGGGCTCTCAGTTCTGGTATTTTACACGCTCTCACCTCAGACTGCTGCGGATGTGTTTGCTATAACGTCTTTTTAAAGTCTATCCATCCATCCATCCATCCATTTATCTATCCATTTTAGAGTAAGCCATGCTGTGTTGCGTGTTTGTTTGTGTTGCGTGTGAATTTGGCCGCTTTACAGAGGCACTACCATTGTTTCTATGTCTTCCACATACTCTGTGTATGTGGTTCTATTGAGTGAGTTATATAGCCACGCCCACTTCAAGGGCAAAAGGACTGCATTCGCCCAAAAAGCGATGGCTGCTGTCAGGTAATCTGGCATATAACTGCTCATAATGTCCCTTCTACTCAACATTTTGATTTCATTTACGGCACATGGAGGAGGACTGGCAAAGGTTCATTACATTGTCTGGACAGACATACAGATATACAGACATGCAGATAAACATGCAGACATTTAGAGACTGGTTTCTGGTCCTCCAACATATGAAACTTAAAGATATCATTGAAAGAGCGAGTTCTGACCAATGTACAGACAAAACTTTTATTTTATTTATATGGATGAAGTGTTCAATGAACATAAAAAAACAAGTTCTATAGCATGAGAAACACTTTGTTGCATCAAAGCCTTCATTTTATTCATTATAAGCATTTTTCTGCCACTTTAGGAGGAAGTCAAGGATGCATTTCTGTTATTAATATAAAGTTATAAATATCAGACAGATTTTAAAATGGTACAAAAAGATCATAATTGTTGAAGCTAAAAATAGAGATAAAATAATAATCAGAGATCTCCTCCTGATACGATCCGGATCCAGGCCGCCGGTGTAAACAGACCCGTGTCTCGTGATTCAGTAACCATGCTGTCAGAGCCTGGATTTAAACTCTGACCCTTCGGGCGAGTAGTGCAGCAGCGAGCGTAACCACAGAGCCGCCGCTGTCTCTCTGACGTGTTTCAGAGAGACGGCATGAAGATTGCCATCACATCATAACTCCAGGGTAGGTCCCCTCTCTCTCTCTCTCTCTCTCTTTCTCTCTCTCTCTCTCTCTCTCTCTCTCTGCCTGACATGCCGACATGCTGACATTCTTCTCCAGAGCAGTCATTTGAGCTGTGTGTCCAAAAACAGGCAAATGTAAAACACATTTTTATTTTTTCCACCATGTACGATGCTATGTACGGTTTGTGATTTGAAGAGAATTCGGGATGTCAGGAGCGATAGATAGGAAACGTGCTCGCTGGGCCAGAGTTTCAGATCGGCACACCACCAGGCAGTGTCACGGATTAGGGGAAGGTTGGGAATTAAATATCACACACACACACACACACACACACACACAGTCTGGGTTTAAATTTATACTGTATACATGTGTCTGTGGTTAGATGTTTTTCTATATCATATACTGTGTATATATAACACCAGCATGTGTTTTTAATAAACCGTATCTGGGATATTAGTTCGATTTACACTGACAGGAAGTGTCTGGGTTTTATGGACTACCTCAATAAGATATAATACGATACTCATTCGTCATCACATTCATCGAACGCGTGTTTAGGTGCATGTGTGTGTGTGTGTGTGTGTGTCGTGTGTATGTGTATGAATGAAAGGTTCTGACTTTCCACTTGGCACTCGGCCGTGTTTTCCACCATAGTTTGGTAAACCCTGTCTGAAGTAACTACATGTACCTCGAGACGGATCACCTGATGATCTCAGCCTGACTCAAGCCACTCAGAGCTCACGTCTTGAGCACACACACACACACACACACACACACACACACACACACACACACACATCCCCATGCCATGTTGGAGCAGATCTGGATGTTCCTTGGAGCTGTGTTGATCCCCGAGCTGTAACTAGGTTTTCAAAAGGTTTTCATCAGGAAGTGCTTCAGCATGACACATTTAGATGTTGATTCTTCTCCCGGTAAATTACTGATGTGTTTGTATGCTGGTGAACAGAACCAGTGTGGTTTGTCCTTCTGAATCAGGTGAGATTATTTGGAATGCTTTGGGATGGATTCCTCCAGGAGAAGCTGGAGAGGGTTCATCCTGGAGTTGGGGTCGAAAATCAGTTGGGATTCGACAGGATTACACAGAATTTCTTTAGAAGCAGGTACGATTGGTTGGTATTCCCAAAAGAGTGGGTGCTTAATGAATAGAGAATTAGCATGGAGAGGCCGCATGGTAGCTTAGTGGTTAGTGCTGTTGCCTTGCACCACCAGGGTGATGGGTTCGATTCCCGGCCAGGTTTAATCCCCACCAGGTTTAATCCCCACCTCTGTGTGCATGGAGTCTGCATGTTCTCGCCGTGCTTGGTGGGTTTCCTCCAGGTGCTACAGTTTCCTCCCACAGTGCAAAGACATGCAGATTAATTGAGCGTCCCAAATTGCCCGTTGTGTGTGTGTGTGTGTGTGTGTGTGTGTGTGCGCTCTGCGATAGATTGTGGCACCCTGTCCAGGTTGTACTGCACCTTGCATCCTAAGTCTCCTGGCCCCCCATGACCCTGCAGCAAAATCTCGTGTGGGGGCCCCCGAGGGCCTCGGGCCACGCGACTCTCAGGCATCCTAATGGCAGCAGATTATAACCTGTCTGCCAATTTTCATGAGCTTTTGAGCATGTTAAGGCCCCCAAAAAGCCCAAAAGGGTGGGAAAAAAGAAATCCTTAGGAAAACAAGAGGGTCCTGCTATAGGGTGCTATAGTGCTTGGGCCCTAATGAAACTCATTTACCTCACTGATGCATCACCGTTGCACTGCTACATCACAGTGTCACAATATGACTTTATCTTTCAATTTGGAGACGGGGCTTAGGTGAGGCAGAGAGATTCCAAAGTTAGCTTAAAATAAAAGCACTTAAACGTTTTGGTTGCCCATGAGGGCGGGGCAGCATATTGTTTCAGTGTTCAGCTACACAGTGAACAGTAGTGTATTTTGTAAATGCAAACTCTCTCTCTCGCTGTACAACCATGTGTTTTTTGTCATAACCCTCTCCGCTGGTCATTGTGCGAGAAAGCACAGCACAGCCAGGCGATATTTTTATCACTCAGAGGTGAAGGTCTATTTGTCAGAATGGGTGTGAAGACGGAATTTATTGCCGGTGGCTTCCCTCCAGGATGAGGGACGGTCGAGGGGAGGCACACACACCGAGCTACCGCTGAAGAGGAACCTCTGACCCAGCGGGGGGAACCATCAGGGAAGGACAGGAAAGACGGACAAATTTACAGATGACAGGAGGCAGCCGGCACAGGGAGCAGCAGCTCGGACCGGGGCAGGAAGCCTTGAGGAAATGCCCCGGCTCGGGGCCAAACACTGGAGCAGGAACGGAGGAAACCCTGAGGGATCTCCACACGGAGCCGAACGTCAGATGGATGGGCAAGAATGTGGTATTTTTTAAATTTATTTATTTTTGTACAGGAACATGAGTCACTGAATACCTGCTGCTGCCACACGTACAGATTCCCTGTCACGCCGCCAGATATCTTATCGCCTGTCCGATTTCCGCAACAGGAGCGAGCACGGGGCGCATCACTTTATTTGAGACTCTTTTCAATTCTGGTCAAATCCCCAACCACAGCTTCAGTTCTTACCTGCAGTCAGTTCCCATTTACTGTACGACATGCAAAAGTAAAATAAAAACGTCATCTCATCTTGTCACATACTCTGCAACTTCTCATTTAACGTGTACAGAAATATAAAGGAAAATACACTACCCGGCCAAAAAAGAAATAAATAAAAAAGTCTCCACCTGAATTTAAAGAGGCAAATAGTTAAGGGTCTTCCACTGGATAAATGACTGCAGTGATTAATACGCTTCAGCTCCAATAAGTTATTTAACTCTAACTAATGCAGTGAGGAGCTTCTCATTCCATACACAACCATGTCAGAAGACATATCCTGTGGTCGTCACAAAGATGTTACCGTGTATCAGAAAGGTTTAAATTATTGTCCTGCATCAAGCAAAGAAAACAACTAGGGAGATTGCTGAAGCTAAAAAAAATGACACTAAAACCTGGAAGGATAGTGGTGGCCCATCATCTTTAAGGAAGAAATGTGAACAGAAAAACATCCTGAACAAGCATGATGGGAGATCGCTTAGCTCACATTGTGTAAAACACAACAGTAGAACTTGCAGCTATGTTTAATAGTGAAAGTAAGATCATTTCCACACACACACAATGCGAAGAGAACTCAAGGGATTAGGTGTAGCCGTAAGAAAACCACTTATCAGAGAGGCTAATCGAAAAAAAAGCCCTCAGTTTGCTAGGGAGCGTAAAGAATGGAGTGTGGAGCGTTGGAAAAAGGTCATGTGGTCAGTGAGTCCAAATTTACCCTGTTCCAGAGTGATGGGGCGTACGGGTAAGAAGAGAGGCGGATCCCATCATGCCTAGTGCCTAGTGCCTACCGTACCAGCCTGTGAGGGCTTCTGTTGGTCAGGTCTAGGATCAGTAACATTATGCGCCCGAAAAATGAGGCCAACTGATGACCTGAATGTCCTGATTGATCAGGTATTATTCACAGGCATATTCCGAGATGACGATGCCAGGGGTCTTAGGGCTCAGGTTGTGAAAGAGTGTTTCAGGGTGCATGAGACATCATCACACATGGACCGGCCACCACAGAGTCCAGAGCTTAACCCCAGGGAGAATCTTTGGGATGTGAGGCAGAAGGCTTTACGCAGCGGGCCGACTCTCACATCAGCAATACAAGATCTTGGAGAGAAATAAATTCGACTCTGGACTGAAATGAATGTTGCGACGTTGTACAAGCTTATCGACACAATGCCATGTCCGTAAAAGTCTGGTTGTAGGGTACAGTAGAGGCCGACTAAAATGTGGGGAAATGCTGTTGCTGTACGTACTTTCTTATCTGTTGTGTTTCAAACAGGAACGCTCAGAAAGGTTCCCTAGAGCAGACGCACTGAGACATTCCATTTAAGTTTTTACGTTATGTACATAATCGATTACTCAATCGATTCACAATGTCGTTCCTGCTCTAGGAGTTAGCAGAGATCGTTCGTGCCTCTGGTGCGCGTATGCGGCTAGTTCAGGTAGCTCACTCCGCTAATCCAATCTGAGAACAAAGCTGAGCATGTAATATAAACACAAAGCATACAACTGAGTCGATTTCACACTAATTATTCAATTTGTGTTAAACTCATTAGCTTTATTCGTTAACCACAGTGCATGTTAACAACCGTAATTACACTCCGATGTCTCCTTCTTCATGATCACTGCAGTGTTATATATAACCTGGTCACACTGCAGCACGCCAAATATCTGTTTCTGCTTAAAAACCTCGAAACACGCGATTCTAAATAACAGTGTCACTGTGTGTGTGTGTGTGTGTGTGTGTGTGTGTGTAAGCGTTCCATCAACAAATAAGGCCTTGTTATACTGCACAGCTCCATACACTCACTCACTTACACACACACACACACACACGCGTTGGCAGTGCACTTTAGGTTTTTGGATCTTCCTCTGAAATGAGAGGTGTTTTCCTGCGTGCCAGGGAGGCGTTTAGAGGAAGGACAGATGATTGCTCCGGTTCCTCCCTGACCAGAGACGCTCTGAGGAACGTTGCCAAGATCCCGTCGTTAGCGCGCGAGGGTGTGATAAAGCAAACCAAAGTGTGTAGGAGCTTCACATCGATGTTAACCACTAGGAGACGTGGTGAAGCGATAAACATGGGTTTAGCAATCTAGAGTTCAAATTGCTTTCAGGCAGCCAGGCTCAATTTCCCGTCTACCTCAAAAATATAGCTCTTTATATCAGACCTGCCTGAGGTCCCACACCCCACCCACTCATTGTCTATACGGAGGATATCCCAGGAGACTTAGGGCACAAGGCGGGGTACACCCTGGATGGGGTGCCAGTCCAAACCCACCAAGCACAGGGAGAACATGCAACCTCCATGCACACAGACCCCGAGGCACGAATCGACCCTGGACCCCGGAGGTGCGAGACAACAGTGCTAACGCCACCATGCTTAGTGGGTCCAAAGATTTGATCAAGCTCCTGCAATAATCTTAAGAGACTGGATGAATTGTTTGAATATTTATTCCATTGTGGTGTTCATATATCCCCTAGGCTCCGCCCCCATAGTTTGAAAACTGGAAAAGGAACCTTTTAAGATTTATTGGCTCTTTGGAGACGTTCTTGGATTTGTCATTGAGGACAAGAAGCCCGTAAGCAAAGAGCAGGTCAAGAGCAGCTTATTAAACACGAACAAGTTAATATTATAGATTATGTCGGTTTGTAAATCTGCGATTGTGAAGGACCAGATTAATTTAGGCCAGATCAGATTTGCATGTCATGACTGTTCATGTTCATAATTTTAAGTAACTTTTATCTGCCTGTAATGTGGACGTGCGTGTCTGAAACGGCACGTATGCACACATCGATACGTCTTTGTTCGCTCCATCTGCATTAAAACACGTCATATTTGTGCGAGTGCGTGTTCATTTCATACAATAGCAAAAATATGCTTTGGGTTTTGCTCTGGAGGACGGCGAGCAGTTAGTCCGCTGTATTTTTGAAGATCCAGAAGAAGGAAGAAAGACAGACACCTCGCTTAACTGTTTTTAAACACATTGCTAAAACTGTATGCATAAAACTGTATGTATAAAACTGAACGCCGTATGCATGCGCGGGGCAAAAAGAGAAAGCTTCACGAGTGCGTAACGAATATATATATCCGATCTAGGACCATGTACAAAAGTAACTCATATCCGATCTGAAAAACATGAGATTTGTTTGTTTAGACAGACGTAATAATCAGATCTGTGTCACATTAGGGTAAAAAATAGGACTTCAGTTACTTCAGGCTGGTCATGTAAACTTAGCCTGTTTAGTTTGCCTTTAAAAGTGATCTGAAATGATATGTTTGTTAATCAGGCATGAGTATAGAACCTGTGGGCTTATTCGTTAGGACTTCTTGGGTTTAGCCGCCAGAGCCACTGAATTGTGGGCTTTTCCAGGTCCGTGATTAAAAATGGAGTCTGCAAAAGTGCTCTGAAAATCTAATTGATCATTCATTCATTCATTCATTCATTCATTCATTCATCCATCATACATGGTGCTTATCCTGTGTAGGGTCATGTGGAGCTTGGAGTCACAAGGTGGAGAACAACTTTATAGCAAGGCATGTCTTTGGACTGTGGGAGGAAACCCAGAATACCTGGAGGAAACCCATCCAACAGGCACACTCCACACACAGACCAGAGGCGAGATTTGACCCCCCAACCTTGGACATTAATGATCCAGGCTGCCGCCTGAAAATATCGTGTTTAAAATCTGACATTCGTCAACTTGGATTTGTTAAACACCAGACAGAAGATAGGTTGCTGATGTAGGTGATAATAAAATCCTGATTTGAACGTTGTATTAACATTGTATTAACATTATTGTATATGAGCTGCTTTACTGTCATGGTTGCAACGTTGCAAACTTTAGACAGCGAGCTCAACTTTTCTAAAGGATTCCATTATGGGTTGAAGGAAAATTGTTGATTCAGTGTGGCGTCCGTGGCGGCGGGGCTGCATTCATCAGCATGCAAAAGAGAAAAACAGATCTTGTGTTTAATTCAGAAATGTTTCAGTTTTAGGATGAACGAAGACTGCAGAAGGCATATTAGAAGTGTGTGTGTCTGTGTGTGTGTGTGCTAAGCTAGATATTGTTTGTGTTATGAACGTAATATTTTCATAGATTTGTAGTTAAAATGGATTGGATTTATGTATTATAAAACCATGTTGTGGCTCTCTGGATCTTTTCCCCGAGTCTCTGTTGCTGAACTGTTTGTCCAGGTTTCCTGCTTGTAAAGTAATTTTTCCTGTGAAACAAGCGAAAGGTTCCCGCTTGCTCTCGCTGCCAGTGAAAACAGGACGAGCCCAAACACCTTCACCACAACATATGGGCTACAAACTGGCTTTCTATCCCTGCGTTCACACTAGCAGGTGACGAGCCCCTTGTGACGCTCGGCTCCAGCCTGTGGGCGTGGCTTGTGCGGTACATTTTGAGTTCCACACAAATTAAATATCACATTTTTATTTTATTTTTTTATGTTAGGCTCCATCCTCAGATTAGATTAACAATCAAGTTAACTGTACTAAATCTAAACACTGTAAGATCTTTCCAAGCGTGTTTGTTCATCCTCAGGTCTTTTAATGAGACATTATTTATATGACAAGGATAAAATAAAACCATAGTTGGGTTTTAGCCTAAGCCTTTCTGCTGTTGTTGTTTATTCCTAATTGTAGTTAGTAAGCAAAGTCTTGTGAGGAAAACCAGAGAAATGACAGAACACACACGCGCGATAGGACTGGCGCAAATGTTTGGATTTGTCACCTTACTGCAATCAAAGCTTCATTTGCATACAATTTTAAACGTCGTGTTGTCGCTTTTTCTGTGAAATTGCAGCTCCTTGTCTCTCTCTCACACACACACGCACACACACGTGCGTAACAAATGAACGGCTGCTTTGTGGCTCTCTAGCGTGAGGATCCCTCGCTTCTTCCACCACGAGCTCGCTGTGATCTCCAGGCCATTAATGCAAGTGCAGCTCTGTTTGGAAGGAAACACTTTTCCTTCTGAGTGTATTTTAGGGATTAAGATAAACACCTTTTAACAAGGTGCCATTAGAGCTTCCCGTCCCGCTGGAGGGCTTCAGCACAGAGACTGAGTGATGAATTATTGCCAGCGTTAAGCAGAGAAAGGAGAGACGCTGGAGAACAGTGAGGCCTGCTTGGTCTAATCACTGAAACATGGGCTGGAAGTAAAATAACAGCGCAGGAACGATTTCAGGGGCTTTCAATTCTCCTGTCTTATGTCTCTGCAGTTTTAAGAATAAGGTTAACACGAGTTAAAGGTTAAAAGGTTTTTTTAGGGAACAAAAAATCGAGGGTTTTCCTTTTGGAAAGCAAATAAGCCTTAATGAAGCCTTCATTGGGTTCATGCATGATACTGAAACCTTATAGAAAGCACAGACACTCCTTTTAAAATGTCGGATACGGATATCAGAGCTCTAGGTACCAGGCAATAAATTAGACCTTTATATTATTCTGAAAAAATGCAGTAGTGGATCAGATAGAAAGAGCCAACATGAATCCAGGATTAACTCAGTGCTGAAACAGCCCATGACTTTATGAAAAGCTGGAGTGCAAAAGTTTGCACACGTGTACAAGTTTAGTTTCAGAGATGGTCAATGGTCGCAATATTATTAAGGAAGCAACGAAAGTGAGTGTGTCCTGTTATTCTATTTCTCTATTTCTCTGTCCAGACTCAAAAATGTCCTTTTGTTTTGTTGTCATTTATATCGATGATTTGCTTGTGTCTAGTTTAGGGCATGTGAGAGCTTGTTTGGAGAATGTTCAGACTTTTCACATGTGAAACACTCTAAAATCTTTAACATGTTTCTTTCACCTGGTAATCCCTTGCTATGAGGATATTAAGAAAAGATTTAAGGTGTACAGTATAATTATCGTTTGAAGAAGAGCTAATAGACACCGTAACACACAGACAGGTCTGTAGATGTGATTACACACTTTATGTCTTACATACAGTCAGTCAGTACACACAGGGTTAATGTGAGAAATGTCCAGAACTGACTAGAGCATTGCTAAGAACAACAAAAAACTACACATATATATATACAACTAGAAGCATAAATAAAGACTATAAATCACAGGTTTTAGATGAAAAAAATAGCTTGAATATTTATATTTCGTGCTAAAGGTTTTCTTTTAAACTCTGACCACTGCACGTGTGAATTCGTGAAATAAACACGTTTGGCATCACGTGAAGTGTGACGTGAGTGACTATAAAATAATCAAAAGGCTAAAAAAATGAATAAAAGAATCACGTGTGGAAAATAAACACACACACACACACACACACACTTATGAGACGTGTACTGAATGCCAGAAATGCGTGACGTGATTTAAAACAACACGTGAATGGAAGGGACACGTGAGCATTATTATAATGAACCCCTGTGTTGTTTAATCGATACATCGTGCATTATTAATCACTGCAGGTTATGAGGCGCACGGAGGCAACATGCAGTCTATGTGTTGCATCGCATCGCTTTCTTTCTTTCTTTCTTTCTTTCTTTCATCTGCTGCAGAATAAAAACGCGCCGCTTGTTAACTTCCCCGCGCGCACAAAGCACTATTGATATTGAAATTGCGTGTCACAAGGTGACTATTTTCGAGCCGTTAAATGCGGCGGATAAAAAAAAAAAACAACAAAAAAAAGAAACACAACACAACACCAGCCTGAAGTCCACCCGCGGCTCGGTGTAAACGGGGGGCTTTACCGTGAGAAGCGCGAGGCCACCTGTGCTCGGAAACAGAGCCAGATTAGCCTATGAATTATAGCGCGCGGGGTAAAACGCCTGGGAAACGATCAGCCTCAAGAGGGCAATTTGGCCGCAAATATGAAAACGCGCAAATTTCTGGAGCCATTACCGCACAGGCGCGGCTCGAGCGCAGGGGTGTAATTGCGGCGCGACCCCCGGCGCACATTCAGGCCGAGAGGGAGCCGATTAATTGGCGTTAAAATAGTAATGAAGTGACGTCCCGTGCGCGGCAGCGGAGCGTCACGTGGCCCCGCGGGCAGGTAGCAGCGCGCGCTCTGGAGAGGCAGTCCGCCTCGGGGCCGCAATTACACACAATCAGGGGGCGGGGCCGAGACCCCGCGCTTCTCCACAATGCGGCATGGGGTTGTTTTTTCCTTTTTTTTTTTTTTGCGGGGTGTTGAGAGAGAGTGGGGGGGGGGGAAAGGGGGGTGTTGCTCAAGTGCGTGCAGCTGCGCGAGCGCGATTCAGCTCCGGCCACCTCTCGCGCCGCAATTAGCAACTCCTTTCACTTTTTTTTCTCTCCTCCTCTATTTAAAGAAAAGGAGCAGAGAGGAGGAGGTGGAGGAGAGAAAGGACCCGGAGCAGCAGCAGCACCAGCAGCAGTGTAAAGCCAGTGTTTTCTGCTCCTTGGAATCATCTCTGGGAGAAAAGCAGCGAGTGATTGTTGCCTCGAGTGGCGTCAAGAGTGTATTTTCATAATTGTGCTCTTAATCCTTCGCTTAAAAAATGGAAATTGCCTTAACTGCGCGTGAATGATGAGATTGACACATGGCCTCCTGTTTTTTTTTTGTTTTTTTTCCCCCTCGGAGTGGGTGCTTTAATTTCTGACCCAGTCCTGCATCACCGACATCTCTGCCTGAAAGTCTAAAAGTGAGGATGGCTGTGTATAAGTTTGGTGCTTTTTTACTGTTACATTTTACATTTAGGCATTTGGCGGACGCTCTTATCCAGAGCAACTTAAAAAAGTGCTTTGAAGTTTCCATCATTGGACAGATCCTTACACTGGTTACTAGGTTACTAACTATAAGTACCATCAGTTCTTTTTTACTTTGTTGGGATGAACCCAAATATCTAAGAAACAGACAGACAGGTATTCAGTCGTGACTGTACGGCCGTACTGTTCACGAATCAGGAATGCGTAACTTAAACAATCAACATTTTCTGAATAAAAAAAATAATAACTGAGACTTTCTGTCTTACACTTACACTCAGGGCATTTGACAGATGACCCTTATCTAGAGCGACCTACATCGTCGTCTACTACACCGCTTTATCCTGTATACAGGGTCAACACAGACCCAAGGGAGGAATCGAACCCCGACCGTGGAGGTGCAAAGCGATAGTGCTGACACCACCGTGCTGCCATGGACTTTTTTATCTCATTTTACATCTGAGCAGTTGAAGGTTAGGGGCCTTGGTCAAGGGCCCAACAGTGGCATCTTGGTGATGATCCTAGGACCTTTCAATCAGTAGTCCTTAACCACTGAGCTACTCCTGCCCCTGTGAAAAGATTACCATACCTTATATTACCATAGGCATGCAGCTGTAGAAAATAAACTGACACCTTCTGACCAAACAGATGTTAAATAAATCAGTGATGAACTGAGGATCTGAACCTCAGATTTTTATTTGTTGTGATGCTTGAGAATGTGTATGAAGATGTGGCTTTTTTATTTTGTATAAAAGCCCTGACAGGTTCTTTTTTTTTGGTGCTTAACAAGATCTCTATGTTTGTTGCATAGAGATCGGTCTGAGAAGTTGCTTGACTGTTATGCGATTGTAAATTTGAGACCTGTAACAGATTTGCTTTTGCAGATGATCAGGAGCACGAGTGGATCACACGGACGTGCCGGAAGGGCGTGCCACAGATGAATGAGTCTGTAGGATGTGCTCCTGGGAGCAGTACAAAGTAAGTTTGACTAACATGAGTGGTGTACATTTGGACAAAAATGATAGATGTAGTGATCCTCTAGAATTCAAGATCAATCACAACATACCAAGCAGTTAGTAACTAAACTGTGGGATTTATTGTGTTTTATATCTACAGGTTGTAAAGCCAAAGTCCTGGGAAAGCCTGATGCACCTTTTGAATCAACATTCATTTGTTTATGTATTTTATTATTTATTTTTAATGACATTATGATAGCAGAAATAAAAATAAAACACAATTAAATTTAATGAGTTATTTAAAAATAGGAAAAATGTCAAAAATAATTTTCTTTCTTAAAATACAACATAATACCGCTATTTATAATGCATCATATTTTAACTCTAAATGATTGAATACGGTTTATAAAATAAATCTGTTTATTATAAAATATGCCTGTGTTGTGATTATATAGGGCTTGGTGGTGGATTATTTTCTTTCTTTTTTTCTTAAAATACAAGATGCAACTGATGCAAGATGGTTTGAGAACCAGTGGGTTAAATGATCAAACGTGTGTGTGTTTTCCATGATCTTTACCTCAGGGAGAAAATTTGCAGATGCATGTGGTAAAACAAGGAAATCCAAGCAGAATAGAATCTGCAGAAGTAATTTATTGATAAGCCTCATAAGGATTTTAATTCCTGATTGAAACTGAAACCAGAAAGCAAAAAAGAATGGCAAAGCCAATTTTATCTCCATAAAATTCAGTTTGGTTCCAACACACTTTTGTGTTGTTGTTTCAGTCTCATGCTTTTCTATAATACAGATTTGTTCAGTTTACGTTTAGTCAAACTTTGGGAAATACAGGCTGTGTAAGTGTACTGGAATAGCACAATTTGTTTTCTTTTGAGAGAAATGTATATTATAAATAATATAAAGAAAAAAATTACTTATCAGATTATTATTAGTTATTCATTTGACCTGATCCTGCAAGAACTGGAAAAGATTGGAATAGTTTCTTTAGGATATTTAAAAAATAATATTCATATTTGCAATGCAAATAATTATAAAAATAAAATAACTTTTCCATATTTGCAATGCAAATGTGCAAATGTGTGACAGCATAAGTTTTGTGGAATTTGTAAAACTTTTAAGAAGTTTAACAAATTCCATGAAACTTTTACACAAAGATTATTTGAATTTGCTTATAGCTTTTTGAAGAAGAAAAAGACTAGACATGGGTTGATGGTGTTTAATGTCATTATTTAATGTTCAGTATTTGTATCGTGCCTTCTTTTAAATCTATGTTTCATAAACGCAGGACTGTTTAATATTAGATATAATATTAGAAATAGTGTGTGAAAAAAGAAACGGAGATGATTTACTGTAGTTTTTAAAACAAGATTGAATGAAAATTTGCAGAGAAATTACTTAAATAATTTGTAAATACATGGAAGAAGAGGGGAAAGGTGCATCACTACGTAACGCTGATCAGATTCTCGGGTCAGCATTAAAGTTTTAGTGTAAAATAAATTTTTTAAATTAATTCAGCAGATTCGTAATTAGTTATTTTAGTTTTTTACTGTGAACAAGTGTAGCACAAATGTTCCTCCAGCCTTTGTCACATTGAACAGGTTTGTTGAGGTTGCTTTTAGAGATGAGTGCAAAAGTTTGCACCCCCTTATGTGTCTTAGTGAATTAAATTGAATGTGTCTTGATCTTTTCAATAGAAAAAAAAAGATAAAGTGAAGTGAAAATTTTTTGTGAGTTGGAAATGAAATGGTCCAGGAATAAATTGTGTCATGTGTCTTTGTGTCTTCAGGCCTGATTTAAAGAAAGTGAGTCAAATTGGATAGTAAAGCTCTCCTGTCTGTATTAAAGGTAAAAATTTAAATAAAAGAAAGTCTGGGCAAATGTTAATATTTTTGTCATGTAAATATCTTAACCTACACACATCCTAATGAAAGATTATTGGCCAAATCAACACATCTTATAATTTGTAGAAATTGCATTTATGTGTCTTCTTCTTTTCCAAAAAGGGGGGGGGGGGTTTGCAAATTTTAGACTTTCTATAAATTATGCAACAATATAATACCTTTGAAATATATATTTGTAAAAAGAATTTTAAAAAAAATAAAAAAAACTGTTGTGCTCTTATAGGAAAATATTCCAAGGCTGAGTCGTGTTTTATTCCTGTTATACTGCTTTATTAACAAACACAGCTCACTATTTATCCGTTTATAGTTATGTTTAATGATTGTGATATAAGTTTATAGATTTTAAAAAAAGGTTACACCTTTAACTCTGACTGTTACAAAGTGCTGACACTGGAGACTCCTTCCATAAAGGGAAAATAAACAGTGTTAATTGAATTGCAGTGTATGGAGCGCATGGAAAGATAATAATGCGAGAGCTGCTGCAGAGAAATAAGAATATGCACACATTTGTGTGTGTGTGTGTATATTTCATGCCCACCTATTCCAGATCCTTCCCAAAAATTTTCCATCCAACTAATGATCCTTTTGGGAAAATAGACCTAAACCCTCCTTTATATTTAAGTGTGTGTGTGTGTGTGTGTGTGTGTGTCTTTTGAAACAGTACCCGGGACAGGAGATCAGCCCCATGATGCAGCCTGACAGTGACTTCCTGTGTGTGATGGTGCTGGAATCAGTGAGTGAGTCATTACTGCACACGCTGACCCGTGAAGGGCCTGGCAGCTCCACCATCGGCCTGTGATTGCTTCCTGCTTTACTCCATGCACACACACACACACACACACACACACACATAACTAAATAATACAGTATGGAAAGTTACACTACATTTTCTCCCGTTAGCATCCGACAGTACGTTCTTACATAAACATGTCGATAAACACATATTTTCAGCCATTTTTTTTCCCTCCACTCAGCGAGCGAGGCTGTTTTTAATTTAGCTCGGGGTAAATCAGTGTCTGAGAGCTCGATGAGCTCCGGATCGTCCGTCTTTCTTTCTCTTTGAACGTTCGTCTTTCTTTGTGCACTCCACATCGAGACAGATTGCACTCAAGGAACACTCGAAGGCCGTGCTTCATGTCATTTATTCATTTTATTTATTTCAATTTTACAAAACAGACAACGGGACAAAAAGGGGAAAAGTGCTTTACAGGCTAATATCGGTTTTAATAAATACAAGAACGTCGAGGCCTCGTTTTCCTCTTCATCCTCATCCTCATCCTCCCCCCACGACCGCGCTCAGAACACACAAGCGTACTCCGCAACACAAATATACAGTTTAGTGACAGCTACAGCTTTTTTTTCCTTTCTTTCTTTCTTTGCCCAAATCGGTCCCATGCTACGTCAGACTCCGGGGACGAGCCACGCTCTCGCTTTTCCTCCGCAGGAACCTGAGGCTCGAGCCAACATGACACAAAATCAGCGAAAAAACAGAGAAACATATACACACACACACACACACACACACACACACACACACACACACACACACACACATATTCTGCTTCCATTTCACGACAGGACACGACTTAAATAAAATACATGGGGACTAAAGTTTCTTTACATGTTCTCGGATTTCTGTTCATCTCTTCCTACTCTCTGGGTACAACATTCACAAAACAAAAAAACAATCCATTTTAGATTTTCAGACATCCTGGGTTTTTTTGTCGTTGTTGTTTTTTTTGCTGATTCTCACGCGTTAAAATCAAATCAGTGTATCAGTTAGTTTAGAGAAGACCCAACCAATGCACGCTGAAAACATTGATTTCTTTTTCTGAGATATTGTGTGTCGTGAGTTTTTATTCCACTGACTCCATTATGATTTATAGTAACAACCAGATTGCTATTTTATACCAATTTTATACCATTTTTAAAAAATAATTAAACTTCTACTTTATTTTTTTTTCTATCTTGTGCCACTGCAGTTCACTTCAGCCTATTTGCAGATACGTCTGATTGACTCTGAAAAGCGTCTTCAAGTATTGATATCTGGGTTTCTCCGTATCGTATCGCTCATCCTCGGTCAGATCTCAGTGATGTCACTCGTGTATGTTGTGAAGTTGCTCCGACCCGGCCGGCGTCTCCGGACAGTGATCAGTCTGGGGTTTCTGCACGTCTGACGGAACGGAGACTCGGATGTTAGCAGGCGATGAAAGTGGCTTTTCGCCGATAAATCCATCCGGATCGGACAGAGAGAGAGAGGGAGAGAGAGAGCACATGCAGTCTGTGCTATAGATCCATGTAAACACTTGGGAACAAACGCACAGATCCAGCGCGATACTCAACAAATAGTCACTGATCAGGTTTGTTATTGATTTGTTTTTTTTTTTGTTTTTTTTTGTTTTTTACAAGAGCGAAAGATGAATCTTCCTGCTACGTTGCACGTCTCACTCCACAGGCCCGACGTCTTTACTTTGTTTTTATTCCTGCAGTAAGAACCGCAAATGTTCTTTAGTCCGACTCGAACCGCTCTTCAGTGTGCACATCAGAGGTCCAAATCCTGCTCTGGATAGCGCGGTGGTTCCGGGCCGCCTCTAACGGCTCACAGGTGTGTGAGACTCGCCTGCAGGTGAGGAAAATCCTGTCCACTGAAAGGCAGGAGGAAACGCCCCCTCTCCTCATGAGGTCGGAGGTCAAGAGCACGCGGGGACGGTGACCCTGTCCTTCAGCCAGAGGCGACCTCTGAAGAGTGGACGGAAGTCAGGAGCGGGAGGTCAGGGTCGAGGGGTCAGGGGTCGATGTGGCGGGGTCGTTAGCGGCTGAGGGGCAGCTGCGGCAGAGACATGGCCTGGTGGGGGAGACTCTGTGTGGTCAGCACTGAGAAGGGATGACCTGCAAAAAAAAAAACAAAAAAAATGACAAATTCTACACTTGTGCTCATCTCGTGATGACTTTAGCTTTTACAAGATACAGGATCGCATCACTCACTGTCGATGTAGCCTCGCAGAGCCACCATGCGCGCTCTCTCCGGGCTGCCGAAGGGTGAGTAATGCAGCTCGTCAGGCAACGACGGGGGCATGCGGGCCTGCGGGTGGGCCTGAGGAGGGCCGCCGTGCTGCGGTGTGTGCTTTTTGTGTCTCGCCCGACAGTTCTGAAACCAAACCTGCAAACAAAACGGGACAGGATTCAGACCTCTCTTACAGCACCTCCTCCTCCTCCCCCACGACATGCTGTTAAAGGAAAGTAATCAACAGTGTGATGGAGTGGAGTTGATCATTTTCCTATACCAGCACAAGGCAGAGTGTTTTATTCTAGCAATGTCAATGTTTTATATTTGCTAAAGGAAAGTTAGAACTCAGCTGACCTGGATGACTCGTCTGCTCAGACCCGTCATGTCCGCGAGTTTCTGCAGCGTCTGAGCGTCAGGGTTGTTATCCTGCGCAAACTGAGCCTGCATCACCTGTACATGAAGCATCGCAAAACAGTCACACAACCGAAGCACCCTGAACACTTTGAGCACTAATCACTCTAAAAGATTCTCATGTCAGGGCTTCGAACCTGCAGCTGCTCGGCAGTGAAGGATGTGCGAGCGCGTTTCGCCGGTTTAGGCTGGCTGTCCTGCTCCGACGGCACGGCTCCTTCCAGCGTGAGGCCGCTTCCTGCACAGAGAGAGAAAGAGGAGCGAACAGCGAGTGGTCAGTACACACTAAATCTCAAAATGACTCTCAAGTACAGGGAGCCACACAGAAAGCATTCAGTATTCTCTGTCATTTCCGAATCCCAGACACGACCCACACACTCACCGCTCTCAGCAGCACGCTTCAGGTTCTCCACCATGGTGTCGTAGTGGATCCTGCACAGCACCTTCTCCTCGACCAGGCCGAACTCCTCTCCAGTGGAAAGCTGGCGTTTGCAGGAGAAACAGGCGAAGCAGGCCAGGTGGTAAGCGTTACCGCGAGCTCGCCTCACCCAGTCGCTGGCGTAGATCTGCCGCCCACAGCGGGCACACTTAGTACCAAACCTACTGTGAGAGAGACAAGGCCTGGCGCATCAATACTCTGCACAGCTGCTAGTTATTTAAGCACTTAGCAGATAACTCGACTGTATCCTTGCCCTCTTTATGCACTGTATAATTCATCTGGCAGCCTGAGAACGAACAACTTACCTGAACCCGAAAGTGTTTCTGTGAAAGTTTCTCAAACGTAAGCGTAAAAGTTATATCTGTTTTGTACCTCATTTTATTCCAACTTGGTTATATTCCAGTTCTGTCACACCCATCAGCTCTCTATTATACACATCTGCTTAAAACTGGGGAAGATGAAGCTTAACACATGCTTCCCCTGAGACACATGAAGCCAGACACCACGCTTTCCAAACTGCTGCTTCACAGGGTGTTGTAACTCACTCAGAGGAAAAGGCTATCCGCCCTCTTCCGCATGCCAGAACTCAAGAGACGATAGCCTTCGATTGGCTAGAGAGTCACTGTGACTGCGCGAGTGGATTGTGCATCGTCAGGATTTGCATTTCTATTCTCTCACAGGACAGCAGGACAAACATTTGTTATTGTGCCACTTGAGAATCCTAGAATGTTAAAATGTGATTACCTTCAAAAGACAAAACCAGAAACAATTATTTAGCAAAGTATTCGACTTCCTTCTACCGCTTGTGTTGATGTTAAACTGACTCAGAATTCCACGTGACCTTTGCGGATTGACAGTAGGGCAAGTTTGACGTGTTTTAAGTAAAAAACATTTCCAATGCATTTTGGGGTAATATTATGGAGTTTTGGAGTAGTAATAAAATAACAACAAAGAGGTTACGAAAACCCATGCAGAGTAAAGTACAGAAACCCCTATTGACTTTTTATTTTTTCATGGACCACCAGAAACATTTACTTTTTTTCAGGTTTCTATTTATATTTTTACAGCCCTAAAATAAGCCCCGCCCCCAGCTGCTGTTTTAACCCCGGGAATCAATTGAGAAAACGTTTTTAATGGGTTTTATTGTGACTGCAATTCATCCGACTGTAAAAATCACAAACCGCACCTTTATTTTGATGTACCTAAAACCCACAAATAAAATATGTCCTTTAATTGAGACATTTCAGTCAAAGGGTAATAAAACTGAAAAGATATGGTGATAAACGGAAATCAGATCCAGCGTTTTCCATGAAAAATGTTTAAAGGTCTCAGACGGTAGGCAAAAACTCCAGCGCGATCTCAGCACTCGTTCATTTCTAAACACCTAATTCATCTCTGAATGTGCTGCAGTGTGTTTTCAGATCTGTAATACAGTACGAATAGCTGGGTTTCGAAGCGATGTCGGTGTAACTTTACCTTTATATATGTGGATACGACTGAAGTGCACAGTGTGGACAGAGGTCATAAACCACCTGAGATTTATTCTGTTGTGTCTTTATACCAGTTTTTTTTAATGCCATTTTGTCTTTTAGAGTATTGACATAAAATTTCCATAAAATCTAAAAAAAAAAAAAAAAGACCCAACACCAATATGCTTTTAAAGAAAGAGGAATATCTTACTGCAAATGATGGTGTTTAATGTTGAAGTAAGTTTATGACCTGATGAGATGATATGATTGTAAAGAGACCTCAAGAAGACTTTTTTTTTCTTTACTTTTTTACAGCCCTGAAATAAACCACGCCCCCCTGAAATAAAGATGCTGGTCTTTTTTTTCCCCTCTTTTTTTTTGTAAAAGGTAACCTATAGGCATGAATAGATTTAACAAAAAGAACTAGGATTGGTAATTATCTACACATTATTATTATTATTATTTTATATACTTTATATACTTTAATCTTGTACTAGTGTGACCTTACAGAAAGCTCAGTGGGACCATTAGATTTTATTTGACTTATCTTTCATTAAATTGTAAAGGATTTACTGTCAATAAGAAACACTTCAAACCAGGCAGATTTAAGATTTATATATATATACACTATAAGAATTTAGCAGGGATGTGGTTATATGATATATGTGATGTAAATTCCCCCCCAAAAAACACACTTCTGTTTCTCAGATAAATGAGGACACTATGGACATTATTACATACCGATGCAGCACCAAAATAGACAGAAGCACTGAAGTGGTATTTAGATATTATTTTATTTTGACGGAACCGGCCTGAACACATAGCGCAGTGACCATATGAGGGTTCTCAGGTTCTGCTGCGGAGAAGGTCAGTGCGGCTTGGCGCAGCGGCTGAGACTAATGCTGTGCAGATGGCGGTGGCTTGCGTGGGAGCCCCATAGCCTGGACCCCCTCACACACACACACACATGGACCCATCCACCACCACCACCACCACCACCACCACACCTCTGGCACACGGAGCGCTTGTGTAAACAACGTGTCGTACACCACCTCCTCCGACCACAGAGAAATGTGGGATATCAAGATGACTGATTTGGCTGCGGTTCCCCTTTCCATTCGTCCCAAGAATGATGACACCAGGCTTGCACGCCGGATCGCGGGGCCGAGGGGCCCAGGTTTGAGGGACGAGCGGGAGGGCGGGTGGTTTTTTTGGCCACTGAAAATGACATCATTCCAGTTCAGAAAGGCTCACAGATAGCTTAACAAAACTCGGCTGGAATGTTCCTGATCCGTACCCAGGTCCCCTAAAAACACTGTAAAACGGTTACCCAGTGTGATTAATGCACTGCTTTTCTGTCGAACACTGATTTTAGCACAGATTTTTTCGTCCTGGAAACGTGTTCCAGAAAATTCCTGCCGTTATGTTTCTATTTACGTCCCAGAAATGTGATACATTTAAATGGAACCTGTGAATTTGTGCTTTAGACTTGGGAAGGAGAACACACACAATACGTCTTCTGTTAAAGTGGTTGAAGTCATTAGAACGCAGTTGCTAGGCAACTGGAAAACACGGTCACAGAGTATAAGCTAGTTAATGATTGATTTGTATGCTAGCATGCAGACATGGAGTCTTTTCTAAGGACAATGTGAAGTGGAAACAAACCCCCTGGCAATATCGATGTTTCTTGTATATTTGTAGGAATGATCAAGTGAAGCCTCTGGACTGCTGTAATTGCGCTGTTGTTTCATTTAGCATCCGCTGCTAACTAAGCAGACATGTTGTGTTATGAAAAAGCTTGACTTCTGAAGGTTCAGTAAAATAAAACAACAAATAATAATAAATATAATTGGTAAACGCAAATCTATATAAGTGCACTTACAAATTCTAGAACCCCAGGAACACATGCAGTCTCAGACTCTTGAACCCTGTGGAATGGAAAGTCTAGAACCACTGCACAAAGCAACTCGAGAATCACATACTTTACAGAATAGAAATTCTAACATCAAATCCACAATGAAGTTCAAGAATAGATAAAAAGGTATCCCCCCCCCCCCAGCCAAATTAACTGAGGATTAACAAGAGGATTTTAACTGAACAGCAATTCTGAAAAACAAAATCTAAAAAACTGTCCCAGACCACATCGTTCTAGAACACCGTAAACAAAGAGATTATAATGCTCTGGGCACAAGGGAAAGGCACGTCTATAATCTATCATTATAAAATGCAGAATTCTAAAATGAGTGTTTTACTTAATCTGAATAAAAATCCTGAATATTTCTGAAACACAGAGCCACTATAAGAGGTTTGTTTCGTTACAACAAAAAAAGAAAAATGTCTGAAACCAGGATTCAAGGCCATTTAGTAGCATTTTGTTTGAACCAAACCCGCAAACAACACGACATCTACATAATGGGGCATTTCAGAGGATTGTTTAGGGAAAAATGTGGATCCCTGATGAAGTCTTGACCACCACTATCAACACTGCCACCACTACAAATACCAGCACTATCAACACACAACCACTACCACCACTGACCAGTATCAACACCACAACCAACATTACAACCTCTACCAACACCACTACTATCAACATGATCACCGCTGCCATCAACACTGCTTACAATAGTAACACCACCACCGATATCAACAGTACAACAACTAGCAACCCCACTACCACAATCAACACTGCCACAATCACCACTATCAACAGTTCAACCACTACCAACACCAACACCAACACCACAGCCCCTCTTAACGCCACCACTGTCAACACAACAAGCACGTTCAACATCACCACCAACACCAACAATACAACACCACCATAGTACTACTTCTACCATTATCATCACTATCACTATCAGCACTACCACCAGTACTATCAACACCATCACTATCACCACCACCATTTACATTACACTACCATCGTCTACGCCATAACCATAACTACCAATTACACCACTAATTGGCCAGGTCTTTTAATCTCAACAAGACTTTTTCTTGGTTAAATAAAGGAAATGACTACCACTATCACCACCACCACCACCATCTACACCAGCACTGTCACCCTGACTACCCCTCCCCACACCCCCGCAACCCCAGGGGCAGCTTCACCCTCCTCACCACATCACACTCCTGCAGAAACAAAATTCATCAGTGCAGTGAATATGAACTATAAGAGCAGCGTTTTGTGCAGCAGGTATAATTGTGCTTCCTGCGGTTTTGCTCTGGATTTGCGTTTGTCGTTCAGAGCGATAACTCACCACAGGAGTCTTTTAAGGGTTCAGAGCATTTCTGACAGCGTCTGAACTCTAATCTCGTTCACATACAGGGGTAAAATAACAGAAAACCTGAAACCTGACGAGGTACAAGACTGGAGAATTTCTCCTGACGTGCCGGTCTCTAATTTCCAGAAACAGAACTGTTTACTTTAGGAGGGAGTTTTGACATCGTGCTCAAAAGACAGCGGTGCACCAGAGACGTAGAGCCACCTGAAATTTACTTAACACATTTAACTCATTTTCCATATATGAGGAAAAAATCTCCAAAGTGTTTTTCATCACTTTGTTAATTGTTTTTTTTTTAAAAAAGGAAATAAATTCTCTAAAATGTAATGTTTTATCTGATACTATCCATTTAGTGCTTCCTGTAAAGATAGTTATCAGTGAAAAAATGTCAAGGTGTAGGTTGGATTAAACTCGAAATGAAGGCATAATGAAACCCGAGCGGCTCTGAGACTCGTGCAGAAGTGACGTGAGGAGCTGAGCTGAGTCTCTGCTTCATGAGTCTCAGCACCTCTCAGATTCCACCATCCCTGCTCCCCGTCTGATTAGCACCCGACTCTACCTCCCTGTGTGGCCCTCTGCTCATGCTCCTCAGCCTGTTTAGTTGTTATTTTTTCCTCCTTAGGTACAGCCTCTGCTGTGTCCTGCCTCCCCTGCTGCGGAGAGCAAACCCACTCTGATTTCCTGCAATTACACCCGATTAGAGCAGCTGTCAGTCCGGCGCAGATGAGAGACCGACACGTCCACGTTCATGTCTCCTGCCAGAAACTGACATTCGGCTCAGACGCATAAAAACACATAGCTGCGCTCCAGAGAAAATCAGATTATAGGTTCTGTCTCTCCAAACCTGCAATGTGGAACGCTGTCTGCGGTGTCTGCAATCTGTAGCGTAGCTGCTGATTTACCTCCAGGGATCGATAAGCAGTGTGTGACAAATCAATGAGGTTATTATGGACAATAATCTGTCTACTGCATCCTGCCTTAATTTAGAGTTGCTTCAATATTAACATCAGATGAGTTTGGCCTGTCTGTCTGTCTGTCTGTCTGTCTCTTGGGTTCTGTGTGGGAATGCCACGGCATGGAAAAGTATTCTGCGCATTGCAGAGCACACACATCATTAACAATCCACACAGTCAGTCACAACAATGGACGTGTGACGGCGAGCATGTGTAAACCTGATGATGAGATGATTCTCACACTGCAGAACCGCACTGTCTCTGTATGTCCCCTAACCAATAAATAGAGAGGTTTTGTCTATTCTAGGTGTGATTTAACACTTCATCACATGTACCAAGGAATGATAGAACCCAACATATGAAGAAACAAAAAGTCTAGAACCCCATGCAACAAGGAGGAATAACATTAGAACCCCATGCACTAAATTTTTTTTAAATTTTCAATCACCACACACAAGGGAAAAGAAAATCCTAAAACTCCACACACAAGCGAAGAAAAACTGTAAAACCACACATACGAGGAAATAAAACATCTAGAACCACCTCAAATAACGATATAGAAATATCAGAATCTCATATACAGAATTACAGGATATCTAGAACCTCGTCACTAAGGAATAAAAAAAACTCTAGAACTCCACGCAAACTCTAGAACTCCAAGAACGAAGCTCTAAAATCCCCACACACAGGAATAGAAACTCTAGAACCACACATTCAAGCGAAAAGAGACTCTAGAACCTATACTCTAGTTTATACAAGATAAGATAAACTCTATAACGCAACATACAAGTAAATATAAACTCTAGAACCCCATACACATAAATGTATAGAAACTCTAGAGCCCCATATAGAGAGGAACAGAATCTCTAGGAGCACCGCATAGGAATAGAAACTCTAGAACTCCACAGACAACGGAAAAGAACGTAATGTATGAGAAAGTCTAGACCCCCTGGACAATAGAAGCTGTAGAACCCAAGACATTAAGAAATAGAAACTCTAAAGCCATATGCACAAAGTAATTGAACCTCTAGAACCTTAAGCACAAAGGAATAGACGACTATGGGTTTACATGAATCCAGTCGTCAGTTTAACAAAACTATTCTTTAAGCAATATAAAAAAGCAGGTTATAAATATAAACAGCAGTACGGCTTGAAAAGAGTTTTTCACCAACAATAAGTGAGATTTGAGCTCAAAATTCAGAGAGTAAGAACTCTAATCATGACTTTGTCATGGATCAAAACAAGGGGGGGGGGACTAAACTGGCCGTCTTGTAAAACTTTACTTTTACTTAAACAAGCAAATATGGACAGAGAGTGAACCTCTTTAAAGGTCACTATATCTCAGGGTCTAGGTGACAGATATAGGTGATCTAAAAGGTAGACAGGTTTAGATTGGACTCCCTTTTTATCTGAAACTGAATTCACATCGGATTGAATGAAAGCATTATGGATATGTGTGTTTGAACCTGTTGGCATGTCGGGTAAAGTGATTTATATGACAGTGTTTTGGAAGAAGGCCACTGTATCTCCTGATCATAGGACACAGAGAGCAGAGAGAAACAGAGAGTATCAGGGCTGCTGTACAAAAACCGCACAAAAAGCTCAGAGTTCGATCCTTACTCATGACTGCTTGACAACTTGAAACTATTACAGCAGGCTTTCTTCCTGTCTGCACAGATATCTAACGCAGTCAATCACTGCATGGCCTTCGGGAATGTTCCCATGATGCCCTGATATACAAGGGCCTCCACAGAAATAATGGTAATAATAATTAAAAAAAAAAAAAAAAAAAAGCACATACATAAAGCTGACGTGTCTGTGGGAACCAGAGGTTTTTTTTTTCTTTCTTAAAATTAATTTCAGTAATGAGAAAAAAATAGCCATGTCCCAGAGGTTGCTTTAATTTTATTTTAGATTTTTTTTGTGTGCAAAAAACATGCCTTCAGGACACATAAAAAATGAATATGTGGTGTGTGAAATGTTTTATATCATAATACAAATGGTGCTGAGATTTATCACGGTTCAAATGAGAAAAATATTTCAATCTTGGGTGATTTGTCACTTTTTGTCCCTGCCTGCTGATTTGAATCTGATCCGTCTGATTGCATGCAGAATGGAGAAAAAGACACTCACACACAGACACACACACACACACACACACACTTATTCACACACAACACACAAACAATGTCTAAGAACACTAATGCAGTAAACCCAGCACTTCTGCCTTCCTCCAAAAACACTGCAGCACAGATGTGTGTGTCTGTGTGTGCGCGCGCGCACGCGCCCAGACCCAACACGGCTCGTGAAGAGCCAGCAGCATTCACAGCCTATCATGTGAAGCATCACTTCAGATTATTGGCCCTAACACAGAAAACAAATGTTCTCCTAAAAACACAGTATCAGCTTTAAAAGGGCCAGTCACTTCACACGGCCTGCGAACGAGCGGGGAAGGCAGGCCAACATCCTGCACACACTGCAATCACCGCATCTCACACACACCCCTCACATCCCCTCACATCCTGAGGACAATTGCGCAGCGGCTCGTGCCTTTTCACACCGCCGCGCCCCGCAGCCTGCGCGAGCGCAGTCCCGCAATCCCGCTACGCCACCGGCTCGGGGTTCCACCGCGGGGCTGGATGTCATAAAGCCGTCTCAGTGGGATGCCCTGTCGTGATTAGCTCATGATGGATCGTGTCAATGCCTGGATTCATTCTCGGAGCTATTCTCGTCCGTGCAATAAAATATTATTAGAGGGAAATTGGCTTGTAATAATATCGTGACCGAAACTTTGCTGTTTCATCACATCTGTAATAACACCTGGAAAATGTTTCCATATCCATAATGCTTCATATATGTTCTAACCTATATGTTTTAACCTTTTAACCTGTGGCCATGTAGTACACTCGGGGTAAAACACTCGGGGTACAATCATGCAGTGTTTTATGACAGTGTTTTGGAAAAACGCCACTGTATCTCCAAATCATTTTATTTTATTCTCTTCGTCGTTGTTTTCAATGACAGGTGTGATGTGAGTCAAAACAGCACTAAAGCCTACCTTTCCTTCTTACTATAGTTCAATATATATCTGATAACTGCTTTCTATGTAATAAACAATCAAAATCAAAACACAACTCTCAGACGGTGCACTGAATATTTCAAAGCTACTTTATAATCACTCAGATCACTTCAGAAAAAGATACTACTTCCTTGTCAGTACACCATTGCACACCTTCCTTTCTACCTTTCTACCTTTGATGTCCGTCTTTTAAATAAGCATGACATCATTAGAACTTATAATGATTTCAGGTAATTGCACATTTAATATATTATTTGAGTACTTAAAATGTACATCTGAACAGGTACAATATGTTATCAAGAATAAAAGGGGAAGCACCCCAGAGACAAGAACAAGGACTGTTTAGTACCCTTAGATAGATAGATAGATAGATAGATAGATAGATAGATAGATAGATAGATAGATAGATAGATAGATAGATACTTTTTCTTTTTTCTTTAAGTTTCTTTTGAAAGCAAGTCATCCTGTGTGTATTTAAGTTGAGGCACAGAGATATTCCACTTTTGGATAAAGAACCCATGTTGCATCAGGATAAACAAACAGAAAGCGGGAAAAGATTTATACTTATTTTTTTTAACTAAGAACAACGCTTGTTTTTCCATAAATATTCTTGTTATTTTAATTAATAAACTTCCAAACAGCACAAAAAATAATAATAATAAATTTGCCATGCACGCTGATGCAAAATCATTTATTAAAGTGTTTCACAAAGTGCCAAAGTGCAGCATGTTTATTTTTGTTTCACAACACACAGCTACTTATCAAAATTATTACATTTATTTTTGAGTTCATATAATTAAGTAGTTGATTTATTTGCTCATTTGAGGTGAATTGTCCTGTAAACCCTGTCACATGCACCTGATGAACGAGCGGAAAGTCCCTGAATTTAAACCTCTACAGCTCCAAATATTATTCCACATTTGCATTTACATATTGAGCCTCATATTTGTCTTATGTTTTTTTTTTCTTTTCTTTTAAAAGACCGCAAAGGTTGAGTAATGATGCGTTAGAGTTTGCTTTATAAATGTTCCTTTAAGAATTTTAGTTTTTCTTTTTTTGCAGAAACTGAAAGGAAAAGCAGCCTGGTTTCAGAATGTAGTGGAATAAAACTTACCCTACCTGAAATAATCCATTTTGCAGAAGATCTCCTTGTTCTTGATGTAGCAGCTGCTGTGTTGGCGCAGTGAAGTCCTGCACACCGAGCACTCCAGGCAGCGCACGTGCCACATCAGATTATTTACCTGTCAATAATAATAATAATAATAATAATAACAATACACTTATATCCTTAGCTTGTGTAGGTTGTAAGACGGGTTGTGACGATCGTATCATTTACTTTTGAGCAGCAGTTTTAAACACTTGTGCACAACAATCCAGTTTATTGCATGCGTAATTTAGTTTGTACTCTTGCTCAAATTACAAATATTCAGTATATTTTAAGGTTAAATTTGTATTTTTGCACGTAAACAATTGACTGATAAATACAGCCTGTGCATAAAGTCCTATCCTGATTATGTACAATTATATCATAAACAAAGTGCTAGATATAAGCATGAACGTTGCGGCATTATGCATACCAATTAATATTTTTTTAGATATCATTTGTAATAAATAATATATTTTCAATGAAGGTTGTGTGTAATGAATGTTAAAACCAAGGGCAAGATGTTTCTGATATTTACTGCACACAGGTATTGTCACAGTAATGTCTAAGTGTATTTTTGTCACTGTAACACCTCTACCGTCATGTTTATGTTTATATTAATATTTTTTAACACATGGCATACTGCTGAAACGCGTTAGTTCCTCGTGAAAGATTAACACTCTTATCTTATCTTATCTTATCTTATCTTATTTTAGGAAAAAAAAAATGCCGGGACAGAAACCTCACACACCGCACTCCTGTCTCCTGGGTAGATTTTGACGAGGGAAAAAATAATAATAATTTAGACATTAATACAGTCCCAAAAGCCTGAATAAATAGCAGAAATGAGCAATTGTCAATTCAGGTTCTTGATCCAGCCAAATGTTTGTCAAATGAATTCTTAAAGGCTGTCTGTAAATAAAGGCCAAACAATAAAAATAATAATGAAGTACGAGTAATAAAGTAATAAAGTAATAAAAATAAAAACGAAGTACGATTTTTTTGGAAAACATTTTTTGCTAAAACGTCTTAATTCCTGCTATCTCTGGAGATTTTTCTGATCCCCTGTAGCATCACATTCAACACAAACCCGATGTCTTATTATGATAAACATTCTGTGAAGAAGCTAAAATTGAAGTAAACATTAAATGACTAATAACTAATATACGTACTGAATAACTTTATAATCCTAATTACCATAAAAATCTAACAAACATCCTTAACAAACTATTTATGTTGTTTTTTTTACTGGAATTATGGTTACAGTTTGCCTAGAGGAAATATAATGATACTGTATATGTCATAGTAGTTTTCGAGCAATTAAAGTGCTAAGTGTTGTTAGACTACATATATATAATTGTATACGTTGAATAACATTTAGTATTATATATTTTTTTCATGTTTCAATAAATTTTTTAAAATGAAGACGAATCTGAAAACGTAATAAATCGCTTTCGTTCTTCTGACTTTGTGGAGCTTATCCTATAAATTTCTCAAAACGAATAATAATAATAATAATAATAATAATAATAATAATAATAATAATAATAAATAAATGAATGAATAAATAAATAAATAACTTCTTGACATCAGTATTAAATACAAAGCAATAATTTCAAAGCCATATTGCATCTGCATAATAATAACGATGCTGCTGATGTTAATGAGAACAAATTATATTTAAAACAGAAGCTGAAGCTGCATGGGCTGCACTCTCGCTTCATCTGATTAGTGGTGTGTGACCAGAGCACAGAACACACCACATGAATGCATGCTAAACCTTTAATTTTTACCCCTATAAAACAACAAAAAGACACACTGTCTGACCTGCAGCAACCGTTTAGCTTGTTAAATCTCTTTTCTCCATTTGTTTCGCATTAGTTAGATTGCTCTACCATAATCATAATTATAACTAATCGTTGTAATCCACGTGCACGCGCAACAATTTAAATCCATTTTCTGCTCTTAAAAATACGAATTAAACTTTTTTTCGACCCAAGACAACCTGCCTCACGCGCATCTGCACACATCTCTGATGCACGACCATCACACACCACATGCACATCCAGTGTCGGGGCATTATAATGACTTTTTAATGATAGAATTTATTAGCTCCAGAATTATAACCATTGCACCGTATAGACAGACATGCGCGCGCAGCTCTACTCCTAGTCAGTGTTTTTGCTCATGCATATTGCTAATGCATAGCCTAATTTTTCTCTCGATATAAGCATTGCATAAACAAATAAAGACACGCTGTGTGAGATGCATCTACACCTTCGGTTCCTTATATTTATTTCCCCTTATTTTAATTTTGTGTAATTATATTACTGCTGCATAAAAGCAATCACAATAACAACAATAGCAGAACAAATGCATGCTTTATGTTTGCTCCATAAAACGATTTGTTTTTTAACAAAATTATGACAGTCTGCGGCGTGCACGTACACTGTGATTAGGACTAGTTATTACATTACATTTACATTACATCGCTTTTCGGTTAATTCAATTGTTTTGCATAATCATAATCAGAACTGTCACACGCGTCTTTGCGGTATTATTATTATTATTATTATTATTATTATTATTATTAATGCTATTAATGTTATTATTATTACTTGTATTGCTCCTGTCACGTAAATATCATATCATTTTGCATTGTTCTTTAGACCCGGAATGCATGTTGCACAACAGTTGCACGGCCGATCACACCACACCGCCTGCACCATGTGACACATGCTCAACTTTTTATTCTCTTATAATACACACTTTGCCCACGTACATCTGCTAACGTGAGATGTTGCCGAAGAGTGATCATAACACACGTGCTGTATAACGTGTAGTTGCTACAAAACGCTACAAGCAGCCACACGTCCTGCGTTTACACGCTGTAACTGTCGTACCTTGAGCAGGTACCTGTCGAGGATCTCGAGACCGCAGCTCGCGCACACGTTCTTGCCGGTGGAGGGGACGGACGAGGCGGAGGCGCTGGAGGTGGGCGAGCAGATGGACGGTGTGGACGGAGGACTGGGCGAGCAGCGCGGCTCCTCTTTCTCCATCACCGACCTTTGAGACTCGCCGTCGGAGTGGGACTGCACAGGGCCGGGGGTCAGAGAGACAGAGAGAGAGAGAGAGAGAGAACACACACACACACACACACACATTAATATTAAAATATCATTATTTAGTAATACAATAACGTATGAAGCAACACTTCTGGTACTTGTCTAAAAAATGATTTACTGTAAAATCCCACATCAGGGAATAAAGTTTAAATAAACTTTGATAAACGATTTTGTCTTTTTATTTACCGTATCTTTGAATATAAATAATTAGCTCTGACTGTTTTCCAATAAGTGACTTATTTTTAGCTATAACGCACAATAACAGTGCACAAGCAGAGGTTAATAAAGGTCTTGGGTTTATAGAGAAAGAGAGAGAGAGAGAGAGAGAGAGAACAAAAACACATCAATATATAAAAAATAATTCTTTAGTAATACAGGAACATATAGAGCAACAATCCTGGTACTTGCCTATGAAACTTTATTTACTTGTACTTTACTTTTATACTTTTTGTATGTTTGAATATAAATAACTAGCGTTTTCATATTGCACGCAAACCTATAAGCACATTTTATCTATAGCGCACAATACCACTGCATAGTCAGAGATTAATAAAAGTCTTGGGCTTATATATTTATAATAAATAGAGAAAGAGAGAGAGAGACAGAGAGAGAGAGAGAGAGAGAGAGAATATACGCTTGATTAAAGCTAAGATGTTATACTGTCAATCATACACAGCACTATAACATGTAATAACCTGTAATAACACTCAGCCTGTCACACTGCCTATATTCTAGTCTTCATTAAGGAATTAGTCTGGTGTTTTTTCTACTGCATAAATAAAATACGGGTGGGTTTTACTGTTTATTGCACTGCGTGAATGTGAACAAAACAAAAACAAAAAAGTGGCAATGAAAAGTGCATCAGTTTGTTTCTGCATTTTCTTTAGAGCTGTGCATTGGAGCGTCATCTCTACAGAATTTAACACAGAAGCACAAAAACACCAAGAATCGAACTGCATTATTAGGTCGGAACACCAAACGCAACACTCAGCTCAAGGTCAGTGTGCAGGCAGAACAGAAAATCTGATTTCAAACACACACTACACAAAACCTGTGCTGGTACACACACGAGATTTACTGCGGTACAAGAACAAAAACATCGTATTAATTCGTCTACGTAATGTCACAACATTCATGAATCTACCTAGTTTATTTTTTAAACGATAATCAGGGCAGTGTTTGATGCTTTTGCTCTCACGCTGCAGTTCGGGGCGGATTAGTGACGTTTAATGATGTCAGAAAAAGGAAAAAGCGCGCGCGTGCGCGAGTTAAACAGTTGTTCAGAACATACGAAACAATTTTAAATCCAGCATTACACGTGTGTGTGTGTGTGTGTGTGTGAGAGAGAGAGAGAGAGAGAGAGTTTATATAAAGCAGCACAGAAAATCCTAGTGGAGAAATTAAACAATTACACAGAAATTATTATTATTATTATTATTATTATTAAATAAAATAGATCGCTACTTTAGCAGGTGTTATTTATTTTCTTATGCCTTGTCTCAAAATTGTATTGTGTGGTTTTTGTCCATCCTGGTAAAATTAATGATTAAAAATAAATACATTCAACAGACCATTAATGACCCGCGACAGGACAGGACGCTGTGTGTGTGCGTGTGTGCGTGAGCCTGAGTGTGTGAGAAAGTAAAAGTACAGAACGTGCACAAATAATCAATCTATAAATAAATAGAAATAAATAACGCGCGTGTGTGCAGCAGCAGAACGCAGGACAAAACGCGCACAAAATGCAGATGGAGTGCCGGAGTGTGTTTTCATTTTTAAAGACTAAGTGAGGTTTACTGCAAACTGTCAGTGTTATCCCCCAAAAAACGTGCACGCACTCAGAAATCATAATTTTAATCTTTTACTAAAGTCGAGTTTTAGGTCGGTTACTTTTGCATAACTTAGACAAGCAAATAACATGATTAGATCATTTTAATGCATTCAACTGTAAATAAACAAGCTGGAAGCGATTTGTCGCTGGTGTGTTACTATAAAAAGTATTGTAACTTTAGTATATTTATTTCATCTGGTAAAAAGATTAGAACTGATTTAAGAAAGTTTTTAACTAATTAAAGTTGCAACAAATGCACAAAGTAAATCAATATATACAAAACGTCCAAAAACATCAGACAACCTACAGTACACTTACAACTTCAAACAACTTAACTTACATTTACAGCAAAATTATTTATTCATATGACAAAACTGACTTAACAAACAAATTGTCTCTAATTATCTACAACCGAGAAAATATTTTGCTCAAGTAAATGTCTAATTTTCAAAGATTGTAGCATTGTGACAAATTGACTTTAAATGGTTAAAGAGTTTTATTTGAAACCACAGTGAGATTCGGAGAAACTTCTGAACATGATATTAAATCTAATAATAGAGAGAGAACTCAGAAATGTCAGACTGAGAAGTTAAAGCAATTTTGCGTTTAGGATTTAACGGTGTTCGTTTTCTATCGGAAGAAAACGTCTGTATTTTTGTGTGTGTGAAGTCCGTAAGAAGCCGCTTACCATGTCGAAGTGTCGGTGTGTCGGTGTCGGGTGTCCACGCGGCGTGACTCTCCCGGTATAACGCGTGTGCACGCGCGTGCGTGCAAGTGTGTGTGTGTGTGTGTGTACGGATCAGCTACAAAGACACAATTCAACGGCGAGGCGACGTCAACGTGCGGCATCACTCTCTACCTCTGTCTCTCTCTATATCTCTCTCCCTCTCTCTGTCTTACAAGCACACACACACACACACACACATATGCAATGACACACTGTCTTTCAATGCGCTCAAAAACAATAAAAACACCGACGTAAATACGCGACTGAAAAAAAATCTCTCTCTCTCTCTCTCTCTCTCTCACACACACACACACACACACATACTAATGAAGCTACATTCAATTCGGATTGATTTTTCCCCTCCTTCAAACAACACTTAACCCATTACCTCTCCGGATAATCGCGCAGAGAAAAAAGACCGAGAGGGAGAGAAAAAAAAACAATAATAACAAACTACCTGCAATTACAACTGGCTTGAAATGTTGAGGCTCCGGGAGCAGGAGTGTTCATTTCAGCTGTCAGTCAGGAGGAAGACGGAAAAAAAAATCAAAACAAAACACGAGACACCAAAAGAATTGCAAATCTTTTTTTAAATTGCGATAATTAAAAATTTCTCTCCCTCTCTCTCTCTCTCTCTCTCTCTTTGACACATGCCCTGGTGTTTTGTGTGTGTGTGTGTGTGTGTTTACGGGGTTGATTCTCTTTCTCACTGCACTTTTCGACTTTCCGAGACTCAGGACTGAATCCTTCCGCGAGACGCAAAAAAACCCCCAAAAAACAAAAACAAATTTGTGCATTTTGTACATTTCCCTTCTTCCCCAACCTCCAGGACATGGCTGCCCCCCTCCTCCCCCCCTGCATGCCGACTCTACCTACCTGTTTAGAGTGAACTCCTCCGGATAAAACTCGGTTTCCCTCTGACAGAGGGGCCAAAATCTCATTTTTCCAATACATGAAAGAAGGAAGGCGTGAGAGTCGGACGTGAGCGCGCAGTCGGACGTGCCGCGGGTGTGAGCAGGCGCTGCGCCGGTGCTCTCTCTCCCATAAAGATCCCGGTTCGGAAAGTTTGGTTTAAAGTCGCTGAAGTCGGTCCGCTCAGCTCCGCTGCTGCACCGCGTTACTCAGGATTACTGCTGCTGCTCAAATTCTTCCTCCTTCACCCCAAACACCCCCCACCCCACCCCACCCCACCCCACCTCCTTTTTTTTTTCTCTTTTTTTTTTCCTGAGGATGGATGGAGTTGCTGACTGCAGGAAGTGGATGGGAATTGAGGTGCTGGCGGGGTTTAATCCTCTCCCGCTCACACAACATTTACATTTTTACGCGCGAGGCTTCTGAAGCCGAACACTAACGCACTAAACATCCGACCGGTAAAACGGGTTGCCATGGTGACCCAACGTCTCGACGTGATGTTCACTACGGAAGTATCCTGTCTATTTAATCAGGTGTAGAGTGAAAACTAATATAGTATAATGTAGAATTTATTATTCTATACTTTAATATCATGTTGTTACTATATATTATTATATACAAATTATTTATTACATACTATTTGTTATTACATTCCGTTTTGGTGTCTGTTTAGTTGTTTGTGTTTTGTTTTTAGAATATTTGCTTTCCTCGGCCGCAGCAGGATTTTGGTTTTTGTTCTATTTATTTTAATTATTTAAAAAACTAAATGATTATTAGCACTTTTTTAAAATTAACATCAGCCCCGTTGACTCCTGGCGGTCGTTAGCTTATTTAATACGTTTTGACCGAATTTAGTTTACAAACTATCAATGTTTATTAAATAAACCGAATAATAATAACAACAATAATAATAATAATAATAATAATAATAGTAAAACATCCTGTAGAATAAACTGTAGTCTTTTCCACAACTGCATTAAATAATTTCCAGAATAGGCAGCAATGTTTTAAATCGAAATATATATCTCACACACACACACACACACACACACACACACTTATAATGTTTATTTTGTTCTACATTAAAACATAATTTATATGTAAAATATGAGAGGTAACCTGGTGTCACCTGTAAAATCAGACTCTAAACTACTAAACCGACTTCGCATTTTTAAAGCTGAATTATTATTTTCTATATTTTAACTTACATACGGATCGACTATAAGTATGTTTTCTAACCCCAGTGAAAAAGCTTAAAAGTCTAAAACACTTCACATTTGTACAAACCATTACTACTACTACTTATAATAATAATAATAATAATAATAATAATAGTCTATTAGGAGAAACGTATTACATTCGTATTAAATATTAATTACTTACGCGCTTATTACCTGTATTTATTTATTGATTTAAACAATTATATGTTGTCGCTAATACAGCACAAAATTATAATTTAGTTTTCATGATTAAGGTTATAATGAAAATCTGTCTTGTATTTGTAGCTCAGCGTCCAGTGAAAAAGGAAAAACATGACATTTTTATGATGATTATATTAAATAAGTAGTAGTAATGAACAAAACGGGGAAAAGTTTAAGCGATGTATGTTTGTGTGTGTGTGTGAGAGAGAGAGAGAGAGAGAGAGAGAGAGCGAGAGATGCTGTAGGCTTTATGAAATGAAGAGGAAAATGAATATTTAACCGAGTCACTTCTGCATCAGAATCTTTTATTCCTCCCTCTTTGTCTCTCTCGTACACACACACACACACACACACACACACACACACATTGATGTTAAAATGTATCTGCGAGTAATAATAAACTATTAAATATCAGACTCACAGAAATGCATGTGATGGACCAACTGTAATTAAATCTCCAGAATCTGATGGGAATCTTCAGCACACAGAGGAAACTCTGTTATCACACCTGTATTATGAGACACCAAATGATTTCTGAACAAAAAAGAAAAATGGTGACATCAAACGCATAAACATAAAAAGCATGAATTTTCATTAATGCTTTATTAAACCAGACGTATATTGACATGTCTCAGAAAATATTTATTTAACAACAGCGTTATTTAAGCACCTTATTTAGGCATCTACACCCTACAATAAACGCCAGGTGATTTTAATATGCAGATTTAGAAAGCAGCTAACCACACCCCTTATCCAATAAAGGGACGTGTGACAAACAGTGGGCGTGATTTGCATTATAACAACCAAAAATAAATGTTTGGAGTTTTATGACGTAATAACACAGACAAATAAAGAAAATATTATATAAAAGGCATGATTAAATGTTCGATATATGTTAAAAGCAAACAAACAAACAGCAAAGCCAGTGAAGATTCCCATTTTTATTTTAGGTCAAACCATAAGCCTAATCATTATTTAAACATTTATCTTTAATAATAATGAACACAGGCTTTGTATTACAGGTTTACACTGACATTAATAAGACTAATGAAAAGACAACTGTTTCTATTTCAGGGTTAAAACAAACTTAATAATTACTTAGATATTTTGTTGATGTTAATAAACAATAAAAGCACAGCTATAAGTTTATGGACTCGTGTTGTTTATCATTACAGCAGATATAGAATCCAACAGCGACCCAAATGTCACGTGACATGGTGTCACTGATCCTCGCTGTGGCTTTGTTGATCACATGATCAAATTTCTCTGCAGAAAGCTGGGCAAACAGTGAAATGACTCGCGGTGCTGAGGTCCAGTCCTGTGCCTTCAGATTTACAATAATCATAATTGTGCGACATCAAAATACACAAAAAACAACACAACGCAGGCAATGCAGAATTACGATGGACTTTATGACGGAGCACAAATGCTGTTTCATCAACACAAATTTTTCAATTAGAGAGGAGGTCAGGAATTGCTGAAAACTGAAAAGGTACAAAATGTACAAAATCCTAAAATATTCATTTAAAAATAATCGCTTGAAAAGAGGGAAGTGTTACACAAATGTCTTTCTTCTCACAGTCCAGTGGTGTAAGAATGTGTGTTTTATTAAACAGAAGTCCTCAGCGCACACATGTGCGTGTGCATGTGCGTGTGTGTGTGTGGGGTCGGGGGGGAAGGTGATGGGGGCAGGAGGAGAGGACGTCATCTCTTGAACCTGCGGAAAGGTTTGCTATAGGGCTGAGATCTCTTGTCCTTCTTCTCAGGAGGTTTGTTGTAGAGGTACGGAGACGGACCCGAGTACTCCTCGTCCACGTTCTCCTCCATCATCTGTAGCTTGGCTTCAATCGCTTTAATCTTCGCACTCACACTATGAACCAATGGAGACACAGACACACACACACAATCCACATTTAATCACCTCAACCATCAAAACTCATGCAAATAACAGCTTGTGATTAAAACGACAAAAAATAATTGAGCTTGTTAAATGAGACTTCTTTTCACTTTTTCTAAATCTGAAATAGGAATGATGGGTGCATACTTTCTGTTAATATATATAAATGCTGCAACTATAATTCATTATAAAATTTAATGAAATGAATTATTTAAAAAAAGAATTCAATAATGATGCTGCAAGACAATAAACAAATACATAAAGTTTTACTGAGAACGGATCTGTTGAATCTATTTTCTTTCTTTTGATTCTTTAGCGCCGTCCTCATGATCGCTTTATTAAATTTCTAACATGAAGTAACACAAAAACCAAACAACAAAAACAAATAAATGTACAGATACAGCTAAGTGTCTCAATTGTATTTTATTATTTATAGTAATATTTGTGTTGTGAAAGGAAAAACAAAAATTATATATATATATATATAGTCTTGGTTCCAGTTTACATATTCAGTAAAATCAAACTTGGTTTTAAAGGCAGCTTAAAAGTAAGAAAAATTACTTTTTGTAAAATAGGGATTTACCCATCTATATGTTTGTTTTTTGTTGTATAAATTGGCAAACAAATGTGTTAAAAAAATAAAATAAGTTTTAAAAAGGCCTTAAACTTAACTTGGATCTCTGCTTATTGTTTTATATTAAAATAAAAATATGGGGATTCATTAATTATTCATATATTCATTACTCTGTTGAATAAATTGCTTAACAAATTCAGATGTTAGAAAACAAATAAGTAAACAAATAAATCCATATACAAAAATATGAATATATATTTTTTTTATTTCAATATAATGAGATATTTGTATATTTACTGTTTGTTACTAAAGCAAGTTGTTTTATTTAGAAAGTAAAACAAAGAGGTTTGTATAATGGTTATTTCAATTAAATTGCAAAAAAAGAAATTGGGTATTAGAAAACAAATAAAATAAAATATATTTGGAAAACTAAAAATGTTAATTTAGATATTTGTTGGCGATAGTTATTATAGTATTTTCAACACAAAGGGGAAAAAGGATTTTTAATTATTTAAATTTATTCAGTTATTTGTTTAATATTAAGGATTTTTGGAAAGAATAACAAATAATGTTGAAACATTTACAGTAAAAATAATTACAGCTTTAATTAAATTAATAGAAAATTTTTAAATATTAATAGTAACTATTCCCGCAGAAGCCTGTTACAGCTTTATTCAGTGTAACACAGCGCGTGAATACAGACAACGTTGTGTGTAAATCAAGCAAAGGTTTACGCACACACAGACAGACACACACACAGACACACACAGACACAGCTTGAGGACATTACGGCGGTTGGAGATGGAGCGCTAATGACATTAGATCTGGAACACACTGAGGACGTTCTGCTCTGCTGGAAGGTTTAATGCGACTCTGAGAGAAGATGAGTGACAGGAGATGAACAAACTCTCACTCCGTCACAGGGAGGAGGAACGAACTGTACAAACCTCAGAGAGGTGGGCTGGTCCTCCGCCTCGCTGCATGACGGCTCCAAGCTGGCAGGCAGGTTCTTATCTCCTCTGTAGGGCTCAAATCTCTGAAACACACACACACACACACACACACACACACACACACACACAGAGGAATGATCCTAATGAGAGACTACTGCAGCACATCTCACAATACAAAACTCACATATTATTTGTTTTTTTTAAAATCCTATGTGTCCGTGTGTGTGTGTGTGTGTGTGTGTGTGTGTTTTTAAATCTCTTATTTAATCACTTCAAATGAACATTACGTCAATTTCAGTCATTCCAAATTCTAACGACTTGAAGGACAGTAAATCCGTTCAGGACAAATAAATAATACACACTCAACCAAAGTGTGTATCCATTCAACCAAAGCACAAAAGTATTGGTCCCCTATATAAGGAGGTGGAGTCAGCGTGTCTACAGTAGACGCTGGATGTGCTGCGTTACTGGAAGATTTAACGCATGTTACACAGAGCGGTCAGTTGGCATTGTCAACTCTCTCTGCCTTTTATGGAGTTTCGTGGGCGTGGCTATGGTTGTTAAACAACTATACTGTGAATGGTGTTTAACGATGAAGAAAACTGTTGTAAATATTCAGTCCACAGTCTAGCCAGAACAAGCAGAGACGCCATGACGGGTCCAGTTCCCTCCTCGTCTGTGAGTTCGTTAGTGATGAGAGAACCTGCGGAGAACAGGAACAAGAAGCAGGGTTACGATCGCATCTGCAAAACATAAACGACAAATTTCAGACAGCGTTAATAATAATACCTCAAACATCACATTCTAAAGTAGTTACTCCTCCTAGATTCTGATTTGACATAGAATCTTAAATATTGAAATTGCTTATATTTAACCTATATTTTGTCACTGTACTAAGCACCGCGAAATTACAGCAGTGCTTACAGTGCAAACTAAACTTTAAAAAAAAACAAACAAAAAAAAACACACAACTGTAGTTTAAGTGATAGAAATAAATATGGCAGTTATTGTATAGTGATGTATAGCTACAAGAACTATTGAGAACAGTATTGCACAGGTCTTTCATAGCAGGGCTTGTAAAAAAAAAAAAAAAAATCAGTTAGCTGACAATGTTAATACTAAAAAGATAAGACGGTTGTCATGGTAAGATTGACAGGTTTATAAGTTAAACTTACAAAAAAAAAAAAGACAAATTGAACCTTAAATAAAATGATATTTACTCATGTTAAGGTGCAAATTGTTTTTGCATATTTATGACTACACACAAATTTACATAATAATAATAATAATAATAATAATAATAATAACAATAATAATACCTAAAGCTGAAAAAAATGCTTCAAGTCATTTCACTACATTTTAAACATAAAAAACAATTATCACAACATATTGTTCTGGGTAGATTATGTTTCTGGGTGTAAAATGTTTAAACCGATTTATTATTGTTTATGCTTAAAAAAAAAAAAAAAAAAAAAAAAGGTAATTTATATTGTGAAAGCTTTATCCCAGCACTCATGGGGCGACGCTCTCAGAGACGTTAATTTCTCTGACTGATCAAACAATAGAAAAAAAGATTCTTCAATTTAAGAGCAACTTTAGAGAAACTTTCCCTCATAGCTATTTACGCTAAAGCAGCTGGTTTCCTGTAGCTACTCATCAAACCAACAAGACTGACAAAGAATCCCGTGCCCGCCGCATGTGTAAATAATTATCCAAACTAAACAGCGCATCTCTGATGGCTTCAATATGGCGCTGTAGGTTTTCCTGTAACATCGCTCCACATGCAGGTCTGACGAGGTGCTTTCAGCGACGTGTCCGTGGAAACGCTCGAGACTGAGCCGGGCTCTGAGGCTAAAAAGTACATTTGAAAGGGACCCTCATGGAAATGAACCGTGCATGATGTTCTTATTACGCTGAACATAGCTGATTTGGTATCTCATGTTTCTGGAGTTTGAAAGCTAACATGTAACAGAAGCTGAAAATCTTTCAGACTTAAATAAATCTGTAATACAGTGAAGGTGAATTTATAGATCATCATCTGCGTTACGTCTGGATTTCAGGGTCAGTTCCAGCTTCAAACTCTAGGGGGCATGACCTCAGGCCAGAACAATGCAAATTTTAACTACAAATTATCCTCCGAAGAGAGGAAATTGTTTTCAAGCTTGCCGTGTTTCAACTACAAAGCACAAAACAAAACAGACGCTTCCATGAAAGCTAAAGGCTAACAGCTAACATTAGTAATCATGAGTTTATGATGTATTTACTTTCTCAAAATAGTTAACTGTATGTTTAATATTCAATAACATGCCTATAAGCTAATTTTAAGTAGTGAAGTCATGTATTTATAATTTACTGCTAACAAATGTGAGCGGCCATTTTGAAATGCCACAGGATGAATTTGGGATTTTTTGGGACAATCAGATATTCAGAAAGGCTGAATTATGAGTCTTCATTAAATGGTGGGTTAAAAAAAAAAATTGGATTTCCAAGATTTCGCTTAAAATTATTTTCTGCATTAAAAGTTCTCCGTTTTCTATATTTAAGATTTTCAGCGATCCTGAAAAAAACTGCAATGTGAACAGATTCTCAAGAAACTGTTACTACGTATCCAAAAATTACACACAGCAGTGCTTAAAAGTATTAAGACAACATACACTGTACAGCATGTATTTTAGTTTTCCCTGTACACGAACAGGTGACGTCACTAATTAGCTCTCTCTCCTATCAGGCTGAAGAGTTGCGCTAATTGCAGACAGCTAGTTTAATTAATAACTGAAACAAATACGCGGCAGAATTTGACTTTCTGAAGCCCGGGTGTCCACCTCTGCACAAAAATGCCTAAAACTCAGGAATTCTCAAGTTAATTGCGAACTTCTGTTGTAAATTAATTTCTGTACATGATCTTCAGGAAGCGGTCCAGCAGACACGGATTGAGCGAGTGACACCAGAGAACTGCAGACGTCTTTCTGACTCTACGCGCAGACGGCTAGAGAAGGTTTTGAAGAATAAACTTCTACATACTGATGGTTGTATAGACATTTCATACATAAAATATTGAAACATTGTCATTAAAACAGTGTACAAGCCCATGCACATTATTTATAATCTGATCTGAAGTTACACGAGATGAGTTTTGGTGTCAATGTTTCCATGACAACAAAAGATGCAGGAGTCAAATAGTTTCCTGCTCTCAGCAAAATGTCATTTGAATGGTGAATAATAAAGATGGGCTTCACTTATCCAATCTCATATCAATATCGCATCATATTTCCAACCTCTTTTAACACTTAACACTCTATTTTTTTAAATCATGCCTTCATATAAATGCATGTGTGCAGAATGCGTGCGCAAACTGTGACTGTAAAAATGTTATTATACAAGTATAATTTTTCTATTTAAACAGATTATTCTGTCGCTCCGATTATTGACCGATTATTTAAAGTGAATCTGATGTTCATGGAAGCTTTGATACAGAGACAAAGCAGCCTGTCTTTGCCAAGTGTTTTAAAAGGCGGGTGGAAAACCGAGCAGAGGACACCCGAATGTGCAGTTTGGAGCGGTCAGGAGTCAGCAGTGCGCGCCACGGCTCTACAGGGCAGGGTGGAGGCGGCTCAGATCAGCTCCTGCTTGTTGTTGTCGTCAACAGCTCTGCTCTGATGACCTTGACCTCAGCCTGGTGTCCCGTTCCTTTCTGACGGGGAGCGACCGGGACGGGAGGAGATGGGGTGAGGGGGGGGAGGGGCGTCATTCTCGACCATACAGGATTTCCTCTCCCTCGGAGGCAGCTGCCTATTGTTACAAAACCAGCTTCTCTGAACGAGTCCTTCAGCCGCCCAGCGCTGCTTCTGTCTCACTGAGCGGCTACCGGAAAATTCCGACATGGGGTTCTGATCCGTTTCTCTTCTACCGTGCACCTTAACTACAGATGGCATGACTCCACGTTTACTTCTAAGACTGATCCTGAAACTGTTGGCTAAGAGTCGATACTGATGCCCATGAGAGCATTTCTCTTTAGACGCTAACAGGCTTTAAAGTGCAGCGCTACCCTTAATAAAATATACAAAACAAAACCTAACTATGAGTATGAGATATAAAAACACAGTCCTATATATATATAAAAAAAAAAAAAAAAGTCAGTTCTCATACAAAACCATAATTCTGTAAATACAAATATACAGAACGTAGAAAAAACAAAAAAACAATTCAAACAAAAATATATTCAAATCAATATATATATATATGAAGATTTTGCATTCCAGTTTCCGAAAATGTGGAAGATTTCCACACAAAAATCTGTTCCTGTGAATGACTTTACTGAACAGGTCACATTTTATTGTTATTGTTCTTGTTGACCTTGAGCCACGTGGCTCCTGCTGTGAGTGTCACTTTAACCTGCTTTATGGTTTTGTACATCAAGCGATCCTGATCTCTAAAGCTAGATTTCCTACAGTTTATCAGATCATCAGTAACTTAAAACTAATTATGTTGGGTTCGGAGTCTCAAGTTTGAGTTTCCATTTAAAATTTGGGATTAAAATATTGTTTATGACTTTGTGTTTAAAGTCTTGATTTTGAGTTTAAATTGATTTGGGGTTTAGAGTCTGAACTGGCTTTGAGACTTACCTTTACCTGTGCGTGGGCCCAACGCACCACCAGTTTCTTGGATAATGCCAGCTTTCCATTGAGACACTGGATCGCCCGTTCTGCTTCCTGAGTACGGAGAAAAATCTGAGTTATGAAACTGAAATTATACATCGGTGAATTTCTGGGACTCCAACAGGGAGTTTCGTATGACATAATACTGCCGTGACACTGTTTATCTTAACCACTTAAAAAAAAACACTTAATTTGACAAAAGTAAACCACTGTGTAATCTGGACAGGTACAGATAATAATCTCATTCAGGTGTTCCCTCCCCAGCCCCCACCCCTCCAAAAAAACCTTTTATCCAACCGTAGCAAGAACAGAATTCACTAGTGTACGACTACTCTAAACAGAAACTTGTCTTTATATCACATAATTATATTTAAGGTCTATTTAAAGACAATAACCATTCATGAAGATCAGTGTAAAAAGGACAGAGATTATGTCATGATCTCCATTTCATCAGGAATCGTTCAACGCACGTCAGAGCTGAAGAATAAAGACTGTTTGAAGATTTAGAAATCTACTGCCTCCATCAGCGGCTGCTCAGTAACAACACAAAGCAGCAATAATGGTGTTGATGGATCACGGAGGCCTGAGACGCTCACGTTTAAGCGCTCCTCCAGCTTACACCGCTCAGGAGGAATTAAATCTGACAGACACATGAAATTATTTAGCATTCGTTTAGAATCATTTCATTTATTTACTGCCAATTATCTGCGATATCAGAGTTTTTCAAACATCCTGGAACATCCTGGACTTGGTTAGCAAACCTGTAGAAGCTCTTATATAAATCAGTCATACAGGTTTAGACCAGAATTAGCAACACACATGGACACTAGAGTTGGACATGTGAAAGAAACCTCTTTGGTGTGGAAGTTGACGAAGCAATATCCTCTCGGCTGCCCCTCCATCGGTCCGGACTTGTGGAACAGGAAATCAAACTGCTTCACTTTTCCAAATTTCTCCAGGAGCTTCACCAGGTGATACCTGCAGAACGACAAATTCAGCTCAGCCAAGGCGTTAAATAAAACACTACAGGTCATTCCGTTACGGTAAAATAATCGACGATAGCGTGAAGTGATGAAGTTATTGTTTCCATGCTGAAGTTGATTATTTTCCTGTAACAACATAACAGCAAAACCTAAAGTGATTTAATTATCTTATACAATAGCAATGATTACAGTTTTACTTATTAAAGAATAAAACCATGCATTTTTATAAACATTTTGTCATATTTATTGTTATGAAATATTCAGAAACAAATGAGTTCCTTTTATAACAAACAAAAATTTGTTTCCTCACAGACCGCTCATATTTTTCTCCTTCACAGTTTATGAAAAAAAAAATACTGTAAAAGTTCCTGAATGAGCTGTTACAGAATCTTAATCAAGATTAATCTGATCTTCCGACCAATTATTACTGACCAAAAGATTAATTAATGAATTATTAATGAATTAATTAATTATTCTGACCAAAGATTAATCTGATCTTCTGACCAATCAGGATTCAGAATTCAAACAACTAATAGCACGGGTCATGTTAACCCGTTAGATCTCATACATGGCTCTGTATAGATATTCGACATGTAAAAACCCTGGCACAGATCAGCGTTATGACATCACGCCACCCCCCCCCCCCCGCCTCCCCACAACCCCCGGCAGATGGCTTTGATTAGAATGACAGGTCACTTTACACCTTTTTAGCGACCGTAAATCTTTTATTCACACAATACAGAGGATACAGCAAGAGGACAATGAAAACATCAAAAAGAGGAAGTCTGAATTCCCTCCAGAGCTCAATACAGAACAAACATCGTCCATCCAAACCCCCCAAAACGCTCACTGATGCACTGACAGCCAATCACAGACGAGAAAAAAAAACTATCACCGTCC
>JAQMYL010000009.1:26298754-26312657 GCA_030014365.1 Clarias pachynema | reverse complement strand
TGTTCAAAGGAGATTATTGTGTATTTTGGATAAACACCTTCAGTATTGTTTTACAGTGTAGAAAGAAATAAACATCATGAACGACCTTGGAGTTAGAAAGGGTGTATTATGTTAAAATGAAAACACTGTAATAATCACATAACTCTGATCTAAGTGAAGGACACTTATTCTTTTCCATCAGTGATATCAGATCGCCTTAGTTGTTTTTTTTGCTTAATGCAGCCAGATAATTTGATCTTTCTGAAATGGCGCCTTTTTTTTTTTTTTTTTAACCAGGTAACGTATAAATATAATAAAAAAGTAAACCTGTCAAGTCACACTAATGTTACCGAAGTCATTGAAGAAACACTTTCCTGAAATACATTTTTAAAGATCTGATTAAAGTCATACTTTTTTCCTGTGCACCGGATCAGTACCATCTTTAACCAGGGCCGACAAATCAGATCTGAAAATGTGGTCAGATTCTTTTTTTTTTTTTTCTTCCTTTTGTAGTATTTTTGCGTTTAAACTCGATCCTGTGTTAAACAGTAGTCTCTGTTTAAAACAGTGAAACATGCGATCAGATGATAATGAGTTGAAAACCTTTGTGTGTGTGTGTGTGTGTGTGTGTGTGTGTGTGTGTGTGTGTGTGTGTGTGTGGTTAGGATTTGTGCGTTGTTGACGTTAATGGTAAGGACGTGCACAGATGTGAGTCAGTCTCTGATGCGTCTTCTATCACTAACAGCTGTTCTGTTTATAACTTACGGAAAGATCCTGAGAAGAAGAAACCCTGGGAACTCGAATTATCCGGAGTGAGTCATGTCAGAGACCATCAAGAGAGAAGAGTGCTCACTTGGCGGCCATTTTGGTCACGCCCCTTTAGCTGGCGAGACTTTTCGAATAGATCGAGACCCGTGATGATGTCTCACTGTTAGAATCTGTACATTAGTAAATTGTAGTTTGTTTTTTTGTGGTGTTGTTTATAGCTGTTTCCATGGCAACAGTCATAGGGTTTGGCGATACGACAGAAACATCGGGTAGCGATTATCGCAAAGGCGTGTCTATGATGAATGATACATGCAGCTCAGTATAAAAATGTAACCCAGCGTCTTCTGTATTCACTTCCTAGTACACTTTCCATACAAATTAAATTACTTAGCCATGAGTAAAAAAGGCGGAGCTTATTGTAATACAACCAACACCGTGTTTCTACTGTTATGATCTCATTACAGCAGTCGGGGAGGGAAAGTATTAGTATTTTAAATGACAAATAATTGTCATATTTTTGTCCCCTGGTGGTGAAAGAAAGTGTTACATACTGTACATTAGTACATTGAAAAGATTAGATTTTTTTTTTATTCATTCTTGAATAAAATACAAATTAACAAATGTAATTTTTTACAAAGTTAAAAGGTTTTGTGTTTGAGCTCAATCTGTGAAAATGATCTTTTAAAATCAGACCCTTAGAGTTGAGTCTATGAAAAGTAAAAAAAAAAAAAAGCTTATAAATAACTGCATCTTAGTTGATCCTAAAAGCTGAATTTGTTCCCTTGGCCCTTGCGTGTGTTTTTATGTACAGACATGGCGTCTAGTCGTCTAGGCCTCCTGCGTCCGTTGCTCTGCTACATCAGAAGCCCCGTTGTAAGCAGCGCACGAGTGCCTCCTCTCACTCAACATCTCTGCCCCCATGTTGTCGTCTCTCCACCTTGTTACGGCCGCCATTACGCTACGAAGAAAAGCAAAGGTAAGTGTAGCGCCCGCATCATCCGTCTCGCCGCAGGGAGCATTTCAAAGAGCCGTCTGTGAGGCTGAGCTCGGGGTCGAACCTTTGTTCTGGGAGAAAATCTCGGCTCTCCAGCTGTAGTGCTTGCTTAGGTTCGGTGGAGTGGCCACATGAGAGGGGACGGGGCATTTCTCTCGTCCTGCTTTCATATGTAATGGCATTGATGATCTACCAGCATGCAGGCGAGTCCTTTCATTTCTCCAGCAGAAAAATCTGTAGCTTTAAACTCTCTCGTCTCTCCCCTCCCCTCCCCTCCCCACCTCTCGTCCCCCGCCTCCTCCACCCATCCCTCTCTGAAGCGAAAGCGAAGAGCCAGACGGGTAAAGTGAGCATCAACGCCGCCCTGGTGGAGGACATCATCGGCCTGGATGAGGTGAAGGAGGAGATGGCTGCCGTGCTGGCCACGCTGAAGGACGACTTCAGTCGTAACCTGAGCATCAGGACCTCGCCAGGTCAGCATCATCATCATCACACATACACACACACTCTTCTACTAAAGGAGAACTGTATCATTCCTGAGTTCATGTACTCTAGTAAGGAGTGATGTACTTTAGAACGTATAAGCACTTAGTATTAATACATACACTGGTGATGTTTTATAATTTTGACTCATTTGTGCCATAATAGAAGACAGGAGACAGTTTTTCTGTTTTAATTCTAACTTGGAATTATTACTGCAACCAGAAAACATTTTATTTAAAAAAAGAAAAAAAAAATACCAGGTGCTTTCTCAAAAGGATCCAGACCTTTCTTGGTCCTGGTTTCCAGAATGAAAAAAAAAAAAAAGGTTTTTAGTTTACTCCATGGCAAAAAAGTTTCCTGGGTTCCTGACAAAGTTTAAAAATGAGTTCCTTCAACCTTTCCTCCTAATAATATTTCCAAATGGGTTTCTGATTCCTTAAATAACTCCTGGAAAAAAAAGTTGCTTAATAGGTTCCTAACAAAACTTCCAAGGTTCACTCAAAGGTCCCTAGGTTTTCCAAAAAGGTTCAGCGTTCCTGATTGAGATCCCAATTTGATCCCGAAGTGAGTTTCCACGGCTCCTGGGTTTCTAAAAATGTTCCTGAGAGTTTCTAAAGGAGCTTCAGAGTAGAAATTTCTTTAGTTAGAATTGTAGATGGGGGGCCAAGAGTCTCTAAAATGTTTTCAGCATTCCTGAAGCGATTTCTGAATAGGTTATTCAGTTCCTGCACGGGTTTTTACGAGCTTTTCAGGCTCCTGGAATGATTTTCTTGGTTCATAGAGAAGTTTGAGTTGAAGAAAGATTGAAACAGTTAAAGGAAAAGGCTGCTGATATGAATAAACACCTATACATAGGTCAGCTGTGTGTGTGTGTGTGTGTGTGTGTTTGTTTACATGTGTGAGAATTCCAGCAGCTCAGGGAGAATCAGGGTTTCTGCAGGTTGCTCAGAGGCGTCTTTATATTTGTTGTGGAGGTTATGTCAGGGTAAAGCAGCATTGTTTCACCTCGAGCTCCTCTAGGGATTACTCCACAAGCATCCACTCGCTGATCCATTCTGTTGTGGACTATTGTTCCCCGAGGTGGGAATGTTCACCCTGTTTATGGTCATTCAGGGACAAAGCTGACCACCTCAGACCAGTCCAGGAACTGCAAGGTGGATGCTGTTCTCTGACCTTTTGACCTTCCCATTTATCCGTCTCTCTTGCTCTCTCTGCTCTTGTGTGTGGGAAAGCCAGCAGGAGGATCTGGATCTGTCCAGCGTCTGAGCTTGACGAGAAACTGGGAGTGCCTGACTTCATTTCTTTAAGAAGGTCTGATAGTCATCTGGGGCTCGTTACTGAGTGTTTTTGTTGTGGAGGAGGGGCGGAAAGTCACCTTAAGTTTGGGAAGGAGGTGACGAGGCGGTGGATTAATGCCATGACCAAGCGTCTGGTCACACCGCTGTTGTGGAGGCCTCACAACACCATGCTCGTCAGCTCCACTCTTCACAAACTCCTTCCATTCCACCTTTAGAGGTCCTGGTTTACTGAAAGAATTTCTTGGTTCCTTTGACTCTCAAAGAAGTTTCATTAATTCCTCAGTTCCCACAACAACACATCATGTGTTGCTACAAAGATTCCTCAATGAGTTTCTGGGATCCTACAAAAGGTTCCTGCAGAGGTTCCTGGGATACCAAATGTTTCTCGGATGAACCAGCACCTGGTCCCACTGCCACTTCCTGAAAGCCTCAAGATGCCATGCTTTTTATGTACCTTCTGAAACTGCACCAGAAATTCACGTTTGAAGGTCGACCATCCTTTGTGCCATGATTTTATCATTACAGCTGCTTCTAGTTGAGCACAGATGAGCGTTACAATCCCATAATCCAGCACAACCATCCAGAAACGGTTCCTACATGGGCTCCTGGTTTCCTGAAGTAATTATTGGGTTGCCAACAGGTTCCTGTATGGGTTCCTTGACTCTCAAAGAAGGTTTCTTAAGTTCCAGGTTCCTACAAAGCTTCCTAAGTGGTTCTTAAGTTTCTTCCTGGGTTTTTGGAGCTTCTAAACAATTATGTCCCTGGGTTTTGAAATGAGGTTCTTGATTGGCAAAACAGGTTTTGGATTCCTAAAGATTTTTGGATTCCTGGATACCTGTAAAATTTTCCTGCAAGAAATAAGTGCTTTATACAAAGGTCAGTCATGGTTGTGTGAGATGATCATCACACAGTCTGCAAGGCCCTCACCCTCACTGGAGACCCGTTCCACAAACATTTCACATACGTTTCCATATGGAACATTTGTCCATCTCTGTTAATCGCCAATTTATTAGTGTAGTCAAGTCAATTAAACACCTTCTGATGAATCAGAGTTGAGAGTGCACCAGCAGCGCTGTGTGTGTGTGTGTAAGGATATTCAGCGAGCTTAGAAGAAAATCGTTGGTTTTTGCGAGCGTTTATTAAGGAATATGTCTTTTATCTGAGAGCAGCGTGACCTTTGGGCATTTCCCCAGGAGAGGACACGAGGTGGTGGCACGACCAGGAAGAGCTCAATTGGTTCATATCCTCCCCGTTGATCCTCATCGGTTTGTAATGGAGGAAACGATGTCTGATTCGGGGGGAAACGTTAGCAGATGTGAGACGGACCAGGTATAACACACGTGAGACAGGGACCTGAGACACACTCATCCAGGCCGCGACCAGTCATTATCCGCTAGCGGCAGCCAGCGCTGTTGCTCATAGTCGAGGCACGCGCTTTTCCTAATGACAAAATGGAAGCTTGGTTCGCTTTAAACTCACATCTGTGATTAGGACTGGCTCGGATTCTGATGGCAGTTTCACAAATGGTGTAATTTTTTTCCAGGTACTGCCTGGAAGATCGAGACTCGGGGTTATGCAAGAAAATGGTATAAATATGGAGTTTTTGGCGTGCGCTCGGGTCGAGCGAGGGGAAACGAAAAGAAGGAAAAAAAAGCCCAGAGTGTAGAAAGAATGATGGTGGATTGCGGCGTGTCTGGCGTAAGACGGTTAGTGAGGTAAGACAGGAGAGACAGCGAGACGAGGAGCAGTGGCGTGTGAGGAAATGCAGATGAGTGGAGGAGACGTGCTGGCGTGAAGCTCTCTGTTCTCCGAGTTGAGAAGGAGCAGAGCGGAGGGAGGCGGAGCGGCTCACTTTCAGAGCGACTCGGGCCTCGCGCTCTGTTTCCTGATCTTACGCTCAAATTAAAGAGGAAGGAAGAAAGAGTGCAGGGAAAATATCCCTCAGCCGCAAACTCGCAGCGCCTTGCGTTCGTGGCTGAACAGATCACTGAGTTAACGCCAGTGCTTTAATGTTCTGTACAAATCTCCCCGCGCTGATCTGTTTCTGGGTTTCATTTTCTTCCTGTAAACAGGTGCGCTGGACCACATCACAGTGAGCACCAAGGACGGTAAATTCCCCCTCAACCAGCTCGGGCAGATCTCCATGAAATCTCCGCAGCTCATCATCGTCAACATGACCAGCTACCCCGAGGTACACAAGGCGGCTGGACGGGCCTCGGGGTGTTTAAGCGCTCGCAGAGGTTTTTTATTAAAGCTGTGGTTTGTGTGCAGAGAGAAAGACATGTTCTGCTGATAAGAGAAGAGAAAGAAAAGAATTCATTAAACATGAAAAGGAAATATGATATTAAAAATAACATGTATAATAATATAAAACATCTGTCTATACCTATATATAAAATAAGTTGCCGTACTGAGCGAGTCAGTTGCCTGAGTGAGTCAGCGAGTCAGCGTACTGAGCGAGTCAGTGTCCTGAGGAAGTAATACTACATGATGCATCAGTGAGTCAGCGTCGTGATCGAGTCAGTGTCCTGAGCGAGTCAGTGAGTCAGTCCTGCTGTCTGGGACTCTGATGGATGGTTCGGGGGAAACGTTCTTTGATCTCTCAGAGCGATTGAAGCAGAGGCCAGGAGTCTGTCAGCGATCAGGAAATGACCGCACACTGCCCTCACACACACACACACACACACCCCATATCTGTCTCATTCTGTTTTTCTCTCTGTTTGTCTTGTTTTTCCTCATTTGCCTGCTCGATTCTTGTTCAATTCTTTTTCTGTCCATCTCTCTCTCTCTCTCTCTCTCTCTCTCTCTCTCTCTCTGTCTTTTTGCATGGCTCGCTTTCCCTGCCTTTTTCTCTCCTTGGCTCTGACTCTATATCCTCTCTCTCTCTCTCTCTGTCTCTCTTTCTGATGGATGAGTTTTCCTCTCGGATTAAAGAGTGACTGCACGGCTCTGGGTTTAGTTTCAGTCCGTGGCTCGCCCCTGGCGTCTCAGGATTTCAGTGAAGCCGGTTTTTAAGCTCGGCGTTGTGTAATAACAGAAGTTAAACGAATCTGCAGCGCTTTAGAATAAGATATGATATTTAATATCCTTTGTTTTCACGACTACACTTCAGGACTCTTCTCTTCTCCTAGACCTGACTTGATGAGCTGATGATATTCTGAAGTCGATAATTTTTTTTAAATGACACTTTATTTAGTCACAGATTTTCACTTTTTTTTCCATTATTTTTCCTGTAACATCACACAGAGACGGAGCGCTCTAGTCCTCCCTCACTCGAGTGTCTCTGTATCAGCGATTACGTACCAGATCTGCACAATACTGACGCCTGGCCCGGGCTCGCAGGCAAACAGCTTTATAATGATCCTAATCCATTACACGAGCCTGCAGCAGAGACCGGGATGTTTTCCCGTCATTCATTACATCGGCACTGAAGTTGCGGGGAAAGAAAAGAGGAAAAAAAAAAAAAAAAACGCCCCTCCGGAGTGTCTGTTGTGTGAGAGTTCATCAAAGAGCAGCGGGCGAACGCTTGAGCCTTCTCTCGCTGCCTTACACACAGTCATTAGGGGTGTGTTTACTTTAGCTCCACTTTGCCCCACTTTACTTTGAACTCTGCTCGCATTTTCTCTTTTCTTCTTTTTCTTTTTTTCCACTTCTAAGGCATTACCTAAACCTGGAGTGTTATTTGCCATTAGAGGCAGAGAACTGCTCGAGGAAATAATGATAAATGAAATTCAGAGAGCAATCAAACACGCACACGCTCCGTATCGATCATTCAGCATGAGAGGTGCCCCGGGGGGAAACACACACACACACACACACACACACACACAATAATAAATGCACCTTTTCTGAGATCGAGATAAAGTTATGCGCCAAAATACAGAAAAAAAATATCCTCACGTATTCCGGGTTCGTGTTGCACAGCTGCACCAGACGTTTCTCCAGATGTTATTATGTGTAAAGTTCAAATATGTCACGAATCGCTTTTATATCTGAGCTCTTTTATGGTATAATTTTGCTGCGCTGTTCTCGGGCGATCAGAAGTTTGGGGTCGAGTCCTGTGTGTTGAAAAAGTTATCAGGATCAGTCCGGTGTGTGTGTGTTGGGTGGGGGGGGGGGGTTTAGAGCTGCACCTGCAATATGCAAATGAGTTCAATAACACCTGCGTTACAGCATCACATACAGGACAGGACAGGTGAGTGTGTGTGTGTCTGTGTGTGTCTGTGTCTGTGTCTGTGTGTGTGTGATTTACCAAAGCATAGGAACACCGTGAGTCACAGAGTTACATACAGCAGGGAGGTGAAGCTGAGTGTGTGTTTTGTTGTGAGTGTGTTGGAAGTGTTGTGTGATGTTGGTGTTTGTGTGTTGTGTGTGTGTTTTGCATGTGTGTGGTGTGTAATATGAGTGTGAGAATCTGAGTGGCTTGTGTTGTGTGTTCATGTTGGGCTTGATTGGGTGTGTGTGTGTGTGTGTGTGTGTGTGTGTGTGTGTGTGTGTGTGTTGTGAGACTGTGTGTGTGTGTGTGTTTGTGTGTCTGTTGAGTGTATGTGTTATGAGTTTGTTGTTATGATTGGGTGTGCGTGTATGTGTTTTGTTGTGTGTGATGTGTGTGTGTGTGTGATTTGTTAGGCCAGCAAGACCCGGATCTTGGGCGGGGTCATTAAAGGTCACCAGGGTGTGTTGCAGCGCCTCAGCTGGCGGTAATTAACACGTCCCCTGGTCTGTGTGTGTGTGTGTGTGTGTGTGTGTGTGTGTGTGTGTGTGTGTGTGTGTCCGTCCGTCCGTCCTCAGGCCACAGCAGCCGCCACACGCGCGCTACAGGAGAGCAGCATGAAGCTGAACCCAGAGGTTGAGGGCACCATCATCAGAGTCCCCATTCCCAAGTAAGTGTGTGTGTGTGTGTGTGTGTGTGTGTGTGTGTGGCCTGAGGGCTAATGCTTGCCACTTCCAGACCACTGTCACCTTCCAATGGCCTCTGTCTCACTCTTTCTCTGTCTCTCTCATATTTTCTCTCTTCTGTATTCTGTCTCTATCTGTCTCACCCGGTTGTCCTGCGTCCTGTCTCTGTCTGTCCCACTCGCTCTCTCTCTCTCTGTCTCACTCTCTTTGTCCTCTTCTACATCTCCATTCCTTTCTCACTCCCCCTGTCTTGTCTGTCTCACTTTTGTCCTCCTGTCTCTCTGTCTCTCTCTCTCTCTCTCTCTCTGTCATTGCCCCTCCATGTTGTCCTGTCTCACAGCTCAGCAGTAATGTCACGTGCCAAGTCCTCAGCGCCGGCTGCATCTGCGTCTGCTCCGGCGTGGCAGGTGCTCGTCTGGCGGCGGATCGCGAATGGGCCGGACGAGGCGTCCGCAATCAGCGCAGCATCCTCACACGCACATTTGCATGTACTGTATAAAATACAGAGTGCGCGTCTTGATTGGATCCCAATCACTAATTACACACATTGTTTGCAGTAAACACGCGCCGCTCTTGGACTGTTTGCAGAGCGTCTCGTGTGGAAGCGCTAATTAAGGAGGAGCGGCAAAACCAAGGCTTACACACCTACCAGAAATTAGAGACATGCAGATTAGCGCTTTTTTTTTTTTTTTTTGTCAGGGTGTATCGTCCCAGCAGAATGTGAGAGGAATTTCGATTTCTGTGAAAGTCTGAGAAAACACCAGGCATGGACAGATTTTAGACCTTAAAGAGTCCTGAGACCGTTAGTCTCCTTTAGGATGTCGAGGAGGCTCCAGTTCCTGTTCATTCCAAAGGTGTTCAGTGGGGTTGAGTTCAGACAGGACGTGCTGTGTGTGTGTGTGTGTGTGTGTGTGTGTGTGTGTGTGTGTGAGAAAGAACAGGTTTGGGCCTCTTGGTTCCAGTTAAGGGAAACTGTTCCGCTATAGGACACATTTGTGAGAACCTTTTGTTGAAAAAGCACAGGGGTGCAAATACTTTTGGACACATTGTGTATCTCAACAGAAGTTTTAAAACGCTTCTAATTAATCTTTTGAGCTCATAAACACTGTCACTGGAACTGGACGAGCAGGTTTTAAGGGAAAAAATTCAAGATATCCAGATATTTATGGAAAAAGCTGAATCCTGAGCAGGACTGGATCTGACGTCATATTTTTTTTATTCATCGAAATGACTGATGACCTTCTGAAGTTTCCATTAATGCTTTTAAGATGTTAATTTCTTGGTTAATGCAGCCTTGTATATATATTTTTAACCATTTAGTTTAAAAGCCATTTAGTTCAAGCCATAAATGTGAGATGTTTTTTTTTTTTTTTTTTTTTGGTGACATAAATTAAAGTCTGCTTTTGGTCATTTTTTTTATTTCTACATACAGTATAAAACAAGCTACTTGGTATAGGCTGTTTGTGTTTGATCGTGTGTGTGTGTGTGATTGGCAGAGTGACCCGGGAGCACAGGGAGAACCTCACCAAGCTGGCGAAGCAGTTCAGCAACAAGGCCAAGGAGTCTGTAAGGAGGATTCGCTCCAACTCGCTGGCGCAGGTGAAGAGGAGTAAAGAGGGCGTGTCCGAGGACACCATCCGCCTGATAGAGAAGCAGGTCAGGGCGAGTTCAGGATCTCTGTTTTCAGTATGAAGTGTAAATGAACAAAAGATTTAATTAGCAGTAATGGATTAAAATGTAATCTTTATCCTTAATCCAAAGTTACTTGCGTTCACTTTAAATAAAACTATAAATTAGTGCTGCACAATTAATCGAAATCGCAATATGAACCAGGTGATTTGTTTAATCGCAGAAGGCTGCAGTTTATTACAGTTAAGATGCAAATAGTCATGATAAATATGTTTGAATATCATTAATAGTTACATATCGCAGTATGTTAAAATAATCGCAGTTTGATCAAACCCCGCAGGCCTGATATAATCCTTTACCCTCAGCATTAAATGATGCCGGTTAGTACTTTATGACCGAATGATCCATTACGCTGTCAGAATAAACCCCAGCTCGAGGTTTTAAAAATAAAACTAGCATCAACAAATCCTTGATTACTTCAGAACTGTTTAATTAAAACCCTTTTTGGTGCAAACCACTTTAGGATTTAAAGTGGGATGTGCTTTAAACCAGAACCGCTCATCATTCCTGATTTGTGTCGCAGGTCCAGCAGATGGCAGACGGTTTCGCGGCAGACATCGACAAGCAGCTCGCCTCCAAGACCAAAGAGCTCCTGGGCTGACTCGGACTTTCTGACGAAGCTTTCCAAAGTGCAGCACCACGCGATTTATTCCGGGTGTCGTGAGTCAAGTCGGAAGCCAGACATCCCCAAAAAAAACAAGCGGACCTTTTTCTTCAAACTAAATCTCCCGTAACCAGCGTGGTGATGAAACCGGACTGTAGAAGGCACGGGTTGGGTGTTAGTTGTTTGTGTGTGTTTGTATCACGCGTACACAAACGTCGCCATGGCACGGCAGCGGCTGTTAGCATTCCACGCCCATCCTCACATCCTCACATCCTCAAACAAACAGCCGGGAGGACAGATGAAGTTTTAATGTGATTCAGGGGTCCTCCTCCCTGCTAATCAGAGTGGAGCGATGCCACACGGCTGCGTTTATGGAAGAAAGTGCAGAAGCAAATGTAAACTCGTCAGCCTTTACAGAACCGAGCCCATAATAAGGTTGTTTGTTTCTCATACATAGCTGCTGGAAAAAAAAGAAGAAGAAGAAAAAAAGACTTTCTGTTTGTCAGAATAAAATACGAAGCATTTTTGGAACTGATTTAGTCGTGTTTTTCTTTAGCACTGGTGACATTTACCAAACCAGATCTATTCAATTTTGGACCTCAGATGTGAAGGTTACACAATGCACGGGTTTGTAGCAAAAAGCCTCGTCCCTAACACACACACACAAAAAAAAAAAGCCATCAGGTCGACTGAATAAACAGGCGTTTAGGCGAGGCAGTCCACCGGCAGGTTTTCACTGAGGCCGGGTCCATATGTCAGTAATTTGGGGGCATTGTGTATCTTGGCCTGGACTGGAGGCTCATGATCGATGAAGGGGGTGAAAATCCCGAGTCGCTGGCTCCGTGCACCGGCCTGAAAATTGCTTTCAGCTGATAGCTGTATTTCGCTTTACATTTATCACGCGGATTGCGGCGTGTCTCTCTCTGTTTACAGCCGCCATGATGGAGGCGATCGGGGTGGCAGGAGCCGGGGCCAAATGTTTTTCCTTCTGTGTCGCTGAAAATATACACGCATAAATTGACTCTGTAAACTTTCAGGGATGGAAAGTGAGCTCCTCGGTGGATGTCTCACTCTCGATTACGCTCAAACTCGTCTCAAACACGCCTTAATATAATAAAACCACAGAGGGGAACAAAATGGCTGCTGCTTTTCTGGCAGCTTGATCTGAGAATCCGGTGTGGAGTTGAACGGACGGTTGGAATTTAGTCCGGGTTTTCGATTACTGTTTATACCAGAGAAAGTGTTAATTAATTTTTTCTAACAGCAGCCCTGAAGGTAGTTTCAGCTCAAACACAAATCACTGGGCTTGTTGTCATTTATGTTATAGTTTCTATAGCAACGACTCATTTATGGTACTGAGAATAAAAAATGTGTTAAGTTTTCAGTATAGAGTTAATTATGGAAGGAGTCTCCAGTTTCAGGAGTTTCTAACATTTATAGAAGAGAGGACAGGAACGTGTTTTGTGTTTTAAAATGAGATTATTTTCCTGCAGCAGCACAGCCCGGGGTGTGTGTTATTTATTCCTTACAGATTTTCTATACATGCATACATAATTAACGTGTATTAAGAAAATCTTCACGTGCAAACTAATGACTCGTGGATGCATCATCATTGTGTATCTCGCTTGAATGATTTATAGAAGCCTTGCCCAATTGGTAATTGGTTGTTTTTAATTACTTTAACTTTAATTGCATTGCAATGTTACCCAGCAGGGGCTTTAGGCATCAAGGCAATCTTTCCTTTTCTTCGTTTTTTTTTAATATGAACTGATGGAAATAATTTTATATTTGTTGCTCTTGCCGCGCAGGGAGTGTGTAGAGATTAGAGCCTTGATGATGATTAGACTCAGGTCTAAACAGTCCGTATGATTAATTCATTCTTCTTCTCTGAAATCTATATATATATAATATGTATAGCTATCTCTGTCTGTCTCAGGCGTTTTTTCCCCCCGTCTGGTTTATATGCAGATTATTTACGCTCGAGCTGCATCACTCATCCTGGCGTGTACAGTCTCGTGGCAGCGCACGAGCCCCGATATTCCAGTTTCAGTGGAGAGCACGAGCACTTGTGCAAACGGCGGGGTCTCCAGCAAAGAAGAAGACGTAGCACAAGAAGAAGAAGCGGTCTATTATTCTCATCGCGGGCCGTGCTGATTACGCTGCGCACGCTCTGCTGTGGATGGGTGGGTGAGGCGCGAGGAGGACGGTGGGGCTCGAGAGCGCGTTTAATCACTTCAGCGCCTCTCTGAATTGGCTCGCCGCGTCCTCGTCTGTCTCTCAAGTGCGCGAGGCCACCCGACGGCCTCATCAAGGATCCAATCAGCTTAACTGCAGAATGCACTTCGGAAAGCGATATTTCTTCTCTTTTTTTTTTCCTCCTCTCTTTTCCACCGGTGCCTTTAAAAAGAGGGCACGCGGCCTCACTGCATATGCAAATTGCACCGAAGAAAATTAACACCATTTTCTTTCTTTTCTTTTTGTCAAATCTTTTTTCTTTCTTTTTTTTTTTTTGCATTGCGCTTCTGCTCATACACTTCAAAAGTGTAAAATTATTTCAGGGTCTGTCGTTTCCTTTTTTTTCTTCTTTTTTTTTAATGATGTTTCTTCTTCTTCTTCTTCTTTTTTTTTTTTTTTTTTTACATATTAAGAACCAATCTAATCCCTTAACGAATTGTGCTTTAATCAGCGCTCCTGTTTCCTGACAATATGACAGCTGGGTCATCTGCGCCATAAGCCTTAAACTCGAGACAACACTTAAGATGCATACTGTGCATAGGATGTAGAAGCCATTCCGTCATACCCTACACACTGCACTCTTTAGGAGCAATTTGGATTGAAAAGGCTCTAAATAGTTGCGTTCAGGCCACAAACCGTATCACTGCGGCGAAGCATAAATGCCACGCATTGTGCCTTTTATACCTTTAGATAAAGGCACTAAATAATCTACTGCACCTTTAAATGTTTAGGTGCATATAGGGATGATTGGACCCACTGATGAATTGTTATACCATAAAGTATTTCTAATTTTCACACTGTGGTGCTGTCATGTATGTATGGGCGATACGACGAATATATATCACATCACATGAATCTGGAATGCATTCCTATCATATAGACCAGGGGTGGGCAATTATTTTTCCCCAGGGGCCAAATGAGAAGCAGAAAATATTGTAGAGGGCCGGGCCAAAA
>JAQMYL010000009.1:26219795-26246793 GCA_030014365.1 Clarias pachynema | reverse complement strand
CTCTGCTAGCCAGCTAACTAGGCCTCTTAGTTAGCTAGTTTAGTTTTTCTGTTAATTTATGTTGTAAATTTATGTTGAATGTAGCACCTTAGTCCTGGAGGAACGTTGTTTCATTTCACTGTGGACTAACTGTATATGGTTGAAGTGACAATAAAGCCTACTTGAACTTGAAGGTAGATTCCGTAGCTAGGAGTTCAAACAGCAGATTGTGTGGTGCGGGGCATACATCAATCTTAACAACACTTACCAATCACAGGAGTCTATTGGCTCATGTAATCAAATGTGTGTGTGGGGGGGGGCGTAGTGCTTTCCTCCAAGAGCAGTAGTTCAAAAAGATGCAAGGAAGGAAGCATGTGATAGTCTTGTGGCCTTGATGGGAGAGTGGGACGGGAGGGAATTGGCTTCTACTAAATTATCAATCAGGGGGGAAATTGTAAGCCAGTTGGAGCTTAAAAAAAGTAAACCAACCACGTTGAAACCAAACGGGTATAAGTCAGGTAGGGCAGTGGTTCTTAACCTTATTCCTGGGGGACCAGTTGCCCTGCATATTTTAGTCTTTTCCAAGCTCTTCCACACCCACTTCAATTAGGAAAAGGCTGCTGAGAAAGCTGAGAAAGCACTTCAATGTGCCGGCAGATGGTTCTCCAGGACTGGAGTTGATAACCACTGGGGTAGGGTCTGCAAAAATGGTGAGCCATTCAGAGCCTGTAAAAATACATCAAGCAGAATGGTGACCCGACCAGGGCGTGTAAATGACAAGTCAGAATTGCTGACCCAGAAAGGGCCTAAGCAAAATGTTAAAACTAGATAAACATGCAACAAGGGGACCTAGCCAGGGTCTGCAAATGTACAGTAGTGGGTCGGTTAAGGGATGCAAAAAAGGCAACCCAGGAAGGACTGTAAAAATGGTGGGGGAAAAAAAAGAATAAGTCAGGTAAAAAAAAGGTGAGCCAGCCAGTAGCTAACTACGATTCAATGACATCATACCGTTGGCAGTGGTGGCTCAGAGAGTTAAGGCACTGAGTTACTGATCAGAAGATCAGCGGTTTGAGCCCCAGCTCCACCAGGTTGCCACTGTTGGCCCTTGAGCAAGGCCCTTAACCTTATCTGCTCCAGGGGTGCTGTATCATGGCTGACCCTGCACTCTGACCCCAGTTACGCTAGGATATGCGAAGAAGGAATTTCATTGTGTATGTGACAAATAAAGGTTTAACTTATAAACTTATTGGATATCCTGTTAGATGATCTAAGGCTAATATCGTAAAATGAATTAACTAGGAAGACCTACTGCATGGCAAATCAGGTGTTACTCTAAAGTGATTATTACATTTTTACTGACAGAAACGAAACTTCTCCTTTCACAGAGTAAGTACTGTACCTCCAGCTACTAAAAAAAACTGAACAGAAGAGACAACTCAGGCAAAATTATACGTCAAGATTTTCTTTATAAGGCAAAGTCCAGATTATATACACGAGGCCACAGAATCCATACGAAAACATTTAAATGACATTAAAAAACATACACAAAACATAGAAATACAATTTACAGCTTACACGATGTAACAGAAGAGGTCAGCCAGCGACACACTTCATTTATACAGAAGATTATAATGCTTATAACACTTCACTAAGCTTACGCAAACTGCTTTACATGAGGTACATGAGATGAGATGAATGTGTTACTCGATACAGAGATGATGATGCTATGATGAGAATCCAGTCTCATTATGTAATATAGGCAGAGATCCTTTATTCATATTCATATATATTCTTCATTTAAACAAAACGCTTTTTGTGCAGTGTTTCACTTCATTTCATTTCAGTCAGGGTCGACTCTCCCAGTGCTGCCAAACCTACAGGCATCTACATCCTGCTGAGAGACGTCCTGCAACACACATCATCAAAAAATATAAATACATATTATATATATATAAAGCATACAGTTAAGATCTGTCTTCATGTCATGGTTTAAATCCGAGGCGTATTTAGTAAGTTTTACACAAAGTGTCGTCGATCAGTGAAGACATTTATGGGAAGCTTATGGGTCGCGTCGTACTCAGTACTCTTTGTAAGACTTCTTACACATGAAATACATCTGTGTTCCAACTTTCAAGTTTAGGCCACGCCTCCAACCCAAAATCTTAAGTGTTTCAAGATGGAGCTACGACTCTGACGTGTAAGAAGACTTGGCTAAGGTTCTATGGTGAATTTTCCTCAAGTGCCATTTTCTATATGTTGTATAAGTGATATGTTGCTAAATTATTTTTTTTAAAAATCAAATGTGTCACAGTTGAGAAAGTAAATCTGTAACATGCGTGAACGTATGATGCGAGTCCTCACCTGAGGGAGCGGCGTGTGTCTCTCTCCAGGTTGTTCTCTGGTCCTTCACTCTCGTAAGACGCCAACTGGAGCTCTGAAATAAATATATATATTTGTAAATTAAAATCGCAAAATTAAATTCGTCAGAATTTAAATTCATTATTGTTTCCATGGCAACAGCGCATTTACAGGAACCTGTAGGGTGCACTCTTTACATAAACAAGTTACAAAAGTCATTAAGTTTGTTTTGTATGCTGAATAAATGTTAGGAGTCGCCAGTGTCAGTCCTCCGTAAGTAAAGCTTTCCAAAATCTTTGGTGACAAAAAGTAAACAAAAATTCACTTGTTTAATAATAAAAATATAAGGGTTGTTAAAATTGTCCCTGTATACGAGGAATTAAACAGTTTGGAAGGTTATTATTATTATTATTATTATAATAAGAAAATGTAATGGTGACAGCGACACCGCTTCACACACCACCTGTTTTTTTCTTTTTCTTTTAAACATCACAACACTAAGTGTTTTTCTTTGTTACTTCTTTAACTGAACGAACTCTCACCATCGTCTGTGAAGACGGACACGCTGATGAGGTACTGCAGGGTTTTTCTGTCTCTATCAAACGGACAGATCACCTGCCTCCATGCCAGGAACTCGCTCACTTGCTTGGCCAGCTCCCAGAATTTCTGTTGGCAAAAATAAAATGAGGTCATGAAATGCTGAAATCGGGAAAAAAAGACAAAAACAAGGGGGAAAAAAATTGGAGTCTAAACTCACCTCAAAGTTGATGTGTCCATTGGGCAGTCGGCTGACGCAGCCCTCGTTAAGGAAGTAGATATCCTTAATGAACAAGCTGAAGAACGGTATAACAATCTGCAAGTTGTAAAAAAAAATAATAATAAAAAAGTTGATGAATGAGAGCTGGGTGAACATGTACATGCAAAAGCAGCAACAATATGAGCTAATGTACATCTGGAGGACTGAAACCATGTCCACTAGAGGGAGCATCAGAGGCAAAAAAGTTCTGACCATCTGGATTCCAAGCTGAGCTGAAAAACATTTATCGATTTCACACAAGCGATGATAAACACACCGTCATTATGACCTCCAGTTCAAACCAAACACGCTGACCTTCTCTAATCTAGAACATCCAGAAGACCAGCACACAAAACTGAGCTTTTTTACTGGTTTGAAGGCTACTCATTAGTTTTTTTTTTTTTTTTTTTAAACATTAATCGTATGAGAAAAACTGGCACTCAGTAACGGTGTAGAACAGTACGGATGTGTTGTGAGATACAGCACTAGATTGTTTTCCTCCACTGTGGAGACGGTGCTATACTGCCTCTAGTGTTTACACCGGTATTGCAGCACACAATTTATTTGTCTTAGAAGTTGATTAGTGTTCACAGTCAAGATATTAATCATAATTAATCACTCACTGATCATTTTAAACTAGTAGTTAGAAAAGAGATATAAAATTTGCGACCCTTTATGACAGTCGAAGTCTGCACCGTACACGCGACGGCCATCTTGTGTCCATATGGTTAAAGGCACGCACGACTCGAGCCCAAAACGGATATGAGAGTTTCCTGTCTCGATTCAATCTTACTTTAATTTTAGACTCGACGTCCTTCACACTCAGCTGGGACTCGAACTCACCTAGTCCTGGTTTTAGACTTGAAAATGCTGAACTTTTAGATTAGATTCCTGTTATTGTTCCGACCTTCAAATTACTTGTTATTTTTTATGGATTGTTTAATACAGGCCATCTCATTAGACATATTTTACATATGAAATACACACATAGTGTAAATATTTTGCCACTGCTGTTTTCTAAATATTCTACCTTGTTTTTGATGACTTTTTGTTTTTGATGACTGTTTGTCTTAAAACTACACTTTAAATGAATGAAAGATGATAAATAAATAAAGGATTATTATTATTATTATTATGGTTATTATTATAATAAAAATGTGAGATTTCTATGATACAGAACAATAACAAGTTTTTTGTTTTTAAGAAAAAAAAACATTGTTTGAAAGTTTATTATTTTTTTAATAAAACAAATTATTATATTAATTTATAAAATTATACTATTATAAAAAAGTACAAATTACTAACACTGAAATGTGGAAAAAATGTAAAAGATAAAAAACTTCGAGGGAGCTGAATCCATTTTTATAAAAGCTTAAAACAATATCCACAATTTCATAATTTGTCACATCTACATCATAATAATCCTCAGCCCTAAACGCCATTCCCAGTCAAACAGCTCTACAGAGTTTATTATTCTGAAACCCGTCCTCGAAACTCCAGCAGGAATCCCAAGAATGTGTGTGTGTTAGTTAGATAAACCAGGTTAATGAGTAAACCTACCTTTTCTCTGGTGGTGTGAGCCGTAGCTGATCTCTGATTGGCTCCTCTCAGCGCAGTACGATAGCTGTAGAAGTTATTGGACGGATCCATTTGATGCTAAGACAAAACAAAAAACACACCAAGTGTTAGAGTTATACAACAACAACAACAGCAATCCAAACTCAGTACACAGTATCGCGTCTTACCTCCAGGATCTCGAATTTGTCGGTGTTGACTTTACCCCAGGTTTTCTTCAGCCTGGACACGGGACTCATGTTCATCCCAGCTGCCAAAATAACTCCAGTTTAATTTACACAGTTACCACACGGATTATACGACACGCTCGTAAGCATGATGCTATATAACGTGATGAAACATCACTCACTGATTATCGCCATTAAGGAGTTGAAGTTGCCGATGTTAAAGCATTCCCGAGCCACGTCGACGAAAAACTCCAACACTCGAGCCCTGTGCTTCTTCTTCACCGGCTAAACCAGACACAAACAGCAGGGGGCGCCACAGCATTAATACCACAAGGAGACCACGAGGAGGTGGAAATTTCTGAGAAATGCTGCTGTGAAGTCATTCTAGCCAAACGTTACCCTCCCAAAAGACTAGCTCTGATATCAGTATCACGTCCTAGTCGTGATGTTTTTCAGAGGAAAACGCTCACCAGGCAGATTTCTGTGGCCACCAGGTAGCTGAGGCGGTTAAACCACTCGACGTAGGCTTCCAGATTACTGACCCTCCTCTTGCTGAAAAAGCTCTGGGGACAAAATGGAGAAAAAAATAAAAATAAAAATCAGGCTGTTTAATAATATGTAGTATGAATGAATGAATCCATTCTGAATAAAATAAATTTATAAATAAAGAAATTACATGAAAACACAGTTCTGACTTGGCGGATGTTTAAGAATTTGTGACTTTTTTTGTAAGAGTTGAAGAAACGCTGATATCTGTGTAACTTTCAGTCAGATTACTTTATTAGTTTAAATTAAGTAGACGTCTTTAATCATAACTTCACTGTGTATCCAAAGAAACTAGAAGGTTATACAAAGATTTATAAAGAAACCTCAGATATATTGAGAATTTTACACACTGACAAAATGTCCATTTTACTAAAATATATGAAGTTTATAAACATACTTAATTCTATTTAATGAGTTTAATTTGGAAACTAATCTCCCATATCTGTGCACTTCTGATGTACAGTACTGTGCAAAAGTCATTTCTTCATATTAAATAAAATGTAATGATGTAGATTAAATAAAAGAAACTTGAACAAAAAGTGCCTAAAGTACAATTTTAAACCTGGTTGTTGATGTAACAGCCTCAGCAGTAGGGATGCACCAATACCGGTATCGGGTATCGGCCTCGATACCACATTTTTTAAAGTACTCGTACTCGTTAAAAGTCCCCCGATACCCGGTCTGAGAAATGTCTATTTTTGAGTTTTTATTAAGTACTCGGTATCGGTATCGAGTACTGAAATGCAAGTACTCGTACTCCAAAAAAGTGGTATCATCGCATCCCCACTCAGCAGCGACCTCATTTCCCCTCTCGTCTGTTCTCAGCATCATCAGTACACTAATCACCGCCTGAACATCTGTCATCATCTGCACCTGTTTCTCACTGGGTCAGGACTGAAGTTAGATGGTTTTGTGCTTGAATGATTCATGGGTCACTGTGTGGCTTAAACATTCCTCTGAAACTGTTCAGGTACAGGGACTGGACTGAACATGAGAGACAAAATAGTTTCTCATGTGGGGGGGTCAAGACTTTTGCACAGTACTGTATGCCGTTTGTTAATGCGTATTTCTAGAGCCGAGTCACCTGATCTAACAAGGTGAGATTGTTAAAGACTCTCTTGTTAAAGTCATTCTGCGTGTTTATGGGAGAATCGACTCACCTTATGGTTATCAGTGGGTCTTTTCTGGACAAACGCCTGGACGAACTCCTCCGGGCCGATGTACCCGAGTCTCTCCTGCAGGTGAAACACAACAAACCGATCAGAATCATTCGTCAGTAAGTGGCGATTCATTTTGACAGCCATGTAGCTGCAAACCTTCAGATTGTGTCTGACTATGTTAGGGTTTCCATAGTAACAGCTTGTTCACAGAGACGGCAAACGCTCCAAATAAACGGATTATTTAATGTTAATGTAAGGAGTCTCCAGTGTTAGCACCATGTAACTGTCAGAGCTAAAGCTGTGTGACCAAGTTTTACAACATAGTAAACATTTATGTTTATTCTAATATTAATATTAAGAATATTAATAACTAATATGAATGTTCAGTTAAAAAAAATACAAAAAAACAGCCTACTTGAAAACTTGCTTGAAAAGAGGCTTCAATGATTTTTTCTAAATTGTATCAGAAAACATGTAACTCTGAAAAAATGCGTTCACTTTCATTTCCACCAGCCCCGGGTGTTACAGAGCGAGTTATCACTGCTTCTGTCAGATATTACATTTCAATTAACCAGATTCAATTATTTATTCATGGATTTATATCCAGCTAATATTAGTGCGCCATCCCATAATATTCGTACGCCATCCCATAATATCTGACACCGTGTCGATAACGGCGCGATAACGAAGCTCTCGTTTCCTCCCACTCACCATCTCGATGTGCGTGAGCTGCTGAGCGAGGATGAACGGGTCGTCACACACTGTCAGGATACATTCGTCCCTCCGCACGTGCTGCTTCGCCTTCAGAGCGGACAGCTTCTCGCCCGCCGACGCAACTGGCGAGGACGGTGTGACGGGCGTACTGGATGTCACCAGAGACTCCTCGTACTGTCCCAGGATGGTGAGTTTGCGCAGGAGTCGCTGGATCAGGCGCTGCATCGCTCTCCGGGACAACTGCAGAAGATCAGGAGCAAAGTGAGGAGGAGCTGATTCACACCAACACTGAGTCAGGAAGTGTGGGCTCAAACAGAAGCAGAGAATAAAACCAATTACCTTTACTCCTCATAAAACTAATTACCTTTATTCCTCATATATTACACAATATATTATTTATCTGTTTTTTATTTACATATAATATCGTAGGACATCTGAGAAACACAACTTCTCTTTTTTCACTTCTGCTATAGCAGCTATAAACTCTCACTCTCTCCCTGTCTCTCGGTCTCTTCTCATTCATGAGACAAAAAACCCAGAGCTTGTTGTGCAACAGAGAAACCACAAAACACTCAAAAACTCCTCAGTCTTGAAGAAATCAAAGTTACAGCTTAATCTCTAACACTGGTGACCATTAATGTCATTCATTTTCTTTTATTCTTCTTAAAGAAAACTTCACCATATAAACGAGGTGCCCCACCTACCTTACTCGCCTCTGCGAATGAGCGCTATTAGAAGGAGTGTGTTAGTATATACCTGCGATTTACCTTAATCATGAATTTCTTCCTACGCACACATAACGAAACACATTTAGAACTTCTGATTCAATCTTTATAAACTCAGCATTGTATCGGGTACACATTGTGATTTGGCCGTATCGTTCACCCCTACACTGGCATACCCAAAACCGTTTCCTGTTTTACCCCCATCACCACCACACCCACCAGCACAAGCGTAATCTCTTCACCCCACACTCCACATATCTCATTCGCTCTCAGATAAAAGCACACAGACATGCGACCGGCTGCGTTGCTAAGCAACAGTCTTAGAGAGAGAGAGAGAGAGAGAGAGAGACACTTTTGATTTCATGTCTGCTTGGAAAGACAATGATGTCATCACTTCAGGACAGAGATGACATCATCTATGTAGGTGAGAAAATAAAGAGGTGGTGCTGACCTCATCTCCGAACGCCAGACGGTGCGTCATCTCTTTCAGGCTGCGCATCATGCGCTCGTCCCGGAAGTCGTACGGAAACGTCTCCGTCCACTCGGTGAGAAGCTGAACGATCTTCGGCGCGATGTCTCGGATTCGCTTCTGTTACCAGCAAAATGTTAGATAAACAAATGTTAGAAACTGGACCAACAAGGAAAAAAAAAAGTAAACCACCACCAAAATGTCTTCTGTAATTATGTAAGCTACTGTAGATAAATACAGCAACGGTACATTTTATAGGTAAATATCACAGTTTAAGTCATAATCACGAGTCAAAATAATAGTAATGTAAATTTTTGATCAAATCGTGCAGATTGCAATGTTTAATGTTCTGAAACACACATAATACAATTTTACGATTTAAATAAAAAAGAAATATTAATCATCAAAGGCATGATGGTTCACACTATGTTTAGTGTTTAAGTAAATCAAGTACACTTTTTAAAACTCTGAATATTTAAATATTAGATACACTAGAGCTAATCAGCAGTTTCAATCATCTAATCACTTTTTGTCAATATTTTAAATATTTTATTTCAAATGAGTTCATGTGGTTTGTATTAATTATATTTACATTTATTATTAATTATTTTTAATACATTAAACTGAAAATTTTACTGTCAATGATTTTTATTATATTGATAGGAATTTTTATTTAAATTTAATAACAAATGCATTAATGAGCGTAATTAATTAGCTTGACTCTGCTAAGTATTTGATATTTTTACCTTATCAATCTGAGGGTCGCCGACTCGGTGGTGCTCCACACACAAGTAACACACTCTGGACATGAGCTCGAACGGGTGCAGGAAGAGACGCGAGCTCAGCAGGAAGGTGAAGATGTACGACCTCTGAAATACAGCGAAAACAAATCAGTGTGTTAAACACTCAATGACAATAAAAAGAAAATACATTTAAAAATCATATGAAATTATAACCGTGTGTGAAGGAAGATTAACGAATCCTCAATGTCGTTTAAATGATCGTTTAAATGTCGAAAAAAAAAAACTAATTAAAAAGTAAAGTACCAAAAATATATAAAAATTTAACAGATTAAGAACTATAATACACTAATATTTATCAGAATTGAACTTTTCTGAACTTCAAAAAATCAAGAAAAACAAGTAAAATAGCAAGACGCATTAAAATCAATGCTTTGTAATTAAGAAAAAGAAATACAAAAAAAGAACAAATCAACAAACAAACACAGATTTCCATGGTTAAATGAGTCACTTGTTTTTTGTCAGTAATAATAAAATAGGAAACTGATTTAAAAATATGGACATCATTTCATGATCACACTGTAAAAAAAAAAAATCATAGTGGGTCGATTTAATCGATTATGCAATTTAAATGATCTGTTATTCGATTCAATTAATTGAATTGATGAGTCAGTTTTCAATTCAGGATACATTCTCTAAAAAGAGACGAATTGCTTAAAAATATACCACAGGCTGTGCAGAAAACGCAAACAACGTCAATCTTCCATTTTTGCAAGAGTATGGTGTCTTCTTCTACTTTTGAATTTATGAGCGGTTGGTTGCGTTATTGCTGGACTGGAGAGTCGAGTAGGAAATTGTCAGAAAAAAAAATTCAGTTTTTACGTGACATGACATTAAATCTTTTTTTTCAAGTTAAAAATTTTTCATTCACACAGCATTTTACTGCTTGTTTTTTATACTTTAGATCCTGTTTGAGACAAATTGTACAGTAAACTATAGTGACTTCAGATGAAATAGAAAAATCATAATGCTCAAATATTGAATCGAATCGACAGTATACAAACGATTCAGCTCCAACAGCTCTAATAGTAGAATATAAATTTTTTAAAGTTGAGATCCGTCACACTCCATGAACAATCTTGGCTCTCTGAATTAAGTTTTTATCAAAATGATAGCTAGTTACTAAACTACAACTTTTTAATCAGAATTGTTTTTTCCTTATACGACACAGCGCTGTTGAATTCTGATTTCCGTTTTATCATTTGGTGTTGATTAATTTTCTAGAACAGCAGCACCAACATGTTATTGTTTCTACAGGAACAGCTCATTCATAGGAACTCGTACAGAACATTCTCCACATAATCAGCTTAAAATAATCTCTTACATGGTAAACTTTTCCACAAGGAGAATAAATGTTGTAGGGTAACACTTACAGATGGAGTCTCCAGTTTCAGGGGAAACGTTGCAACTGACTGAAGTTTTCTGACTACTTCAGGATGGAGTTTAGACTTGTTTTGCAATTTCTTGGTAAGATGATAAGCCTGGTCTTAAGTTTTGTTTATAGACGCTATATCGTAAGTAGAAACAGGAACCAACTTGTTCTGTTGTCATTACACTCTATTAAATGTCCTACTGTTCAAGATGTATAAACTTTAATAAATTTTAATTGGTGTTATAACATAATAAATGTAACTTTTTAAAAAAAAATAAGAACTCCAAGCTGCTTACATCAGGTGAATAGTCCACAGTGGGGACGAGGTGCTGTATGAGAGCCTCCAGCGATCCGGATACCAGGTTGTTGTCGTGATATCTCAGCCCCCCGTAGCTCTCCTCCATGGGTTTGTAGCGAGCATGGCCTCCTCCATACGGGTTCTGAGGAAACTTGGCTGCAAAAGGTGTCGTCTGGGGCATCCTGGAGTCCTGCGGGACAAATTAGCATCTGTCAATACACAGTCAATTCTAGTGTGCTCAGGATCAGCGGTAAAGCCTGAGCTAAGTGTACAGGAGGCTGTAATGTCTCTTAGTGCGTCATGGGATTAGAACAAAGTTCAGTGATGATGAAAGAGGAACTCATACAGGAGTGATAGTGTTTAGCATACGCAACACCTCACACTGATTGTCTTTTAGAGGAGGGATGAACACAGAGACACGTATCCCGTTTCCAGGAAAGTGTTTGGAAGAAAAATCACATACAGGAAGCAGTTCAACCACAACTACAGGAACAACCTACTTTTCATGCTAAAGAGCTGCTACTGTAGGCCATATGTAGGGATGGGACTAATCAAGCGCGTTATTGGACGATTAAAGGATCATCGAAAATACAAAATTCTGATAAAAATATCTACATTTCATCATCACTGTATTTATTGCTATGTCTTTGTTCGGAACACCTGTACACCTATATAAAATCATGCATATAGAGATGACGAGGTTTAGTTAACGTTCACATCAAATGGAAGAAATAAATTTCAGTGCCTCGTACTTTGGTGGTTCGTCTTTTCAGAAACCTCAACCTTCTCGGATTTTCACCTCAAGATTCGCAAATAAGTGGTGCAAAAAACAAAAAACATCCAGTTCTAAGGGTGAAGACAATAAGAAGAGCGGGCAAACTTGTAAGAGCTGACGGTAACTCAAGCAACTACTCTTTACACCCGTGTTGAGCAGAAAAGCATCTCAGAACTCCAAGACACCAAGACCAGTCAGATAAAAACAAGTCTTTCAGTCCTGTTCAGTCGTCGAAACAAGAGAGTTGGTAACCGGGAAGAAAATAAATAAATAAAATCAGACGAGGTTTATCAGAGCCGGTGTACAGAGTGTTTACTCTTTCATGGAGAAGAAAAAGATGGCTTTTAATTCATTACCAAGACACACACCTTTATTAGTACTTCGCTGTTAATTATTATCCAGCTTCGGGTCCTTCATGACCGAGTTCACATAGTAGAAGCATTTCACAATCACAAACCCAGGTTTGCTGAGATTGGATTAGGCAACCTTCAGGAAACTAATGTTTGTACAGTAGATTAATCACATTAATCATCAAGATTCTGCCACAATTCTGCTTGTATAAAATGATGAAGGGGCATAAAGGAGAGAGAAAAAACAGGTTGATAAACACAGCCAGGGTAAATATTTCCCATAATGACTGCCTGAGTGATGACTGACTCATCCGGTCAGGCTGGAAATCTGCTGCAAAACAGGTTTGAGAGGAAAACAAACCTCAAAACAACATGGGTGAACTCTGATCAAAACACAGAGCTGATTACTGATGGACTGGAACCGAAAACATATTCCAGTCGTGTACAGATCATCAGAAAAACATCAGGATGATATGCATTGGGTTAAAGGTGGTTTACTCAACATTATGGCACAGCACCAGTCCCTGGGATAACTCATGTTACTACTGTTACTGTTACTGTTAAACTACTAAAACTAGTTCAAATAAACTTTGTCATCACTAGAGCAATGCAAATGTATAATATGTAACTCGGTGTATAATAACAATCGAAACAAAGTTACAATGTAACTATAAACTTACCAAGAACGTGAAAAAAAAAACCAGCAAAGCAGAGAAGAAATCCTTAGAATATAAAAAACAAAATAACACGCAGCTCCGATCAAAGCTCGCAAGTCTTTGATCTATTTTCAATCTCCAACTCGAAACAAATCAATTCCCAACGAGATTCTGAGTTTATAAACTTAAAATCGGTGTTTTTCTAACTTCCATTGTCTTGCCCTGTCCTCGCTGGAGGAATATCCAGTTTCAGTCCAGCGCAGCAACTGCGGGAAGCATTAAGAGGCAAACCGGGAAACCAAGTCCCGCCCACGTGACAGGATCAAACCAATCAGGGTGAAGAACACCTAAGCTAGGGACGTGCTCAGAGATCTGATTGGTCCGCTGGACGTCTGTCATGGTTCAAAAGTGGGAGTTAAGGGAGAGAGAGAGAAAGATGCCTTTTTTAGCACAAGGTCGCAAAAAAGGGTTATGTTTTGATTAAACGCTTTGCACTTATTCGAGTAACAGCTTAATTATGAACACACAATTCATTTACATTAAAATTTTTTTTAACTTTCTTAATAAAATAATCAGACATTTTTAACGAGTTTAAGAGCATCTCTGAGGTAATTTTCAGTTCTCAGGAATGGCTCATGGATTTACACAAACACAAACATTCTCTTTATTTTCCTCCATCCATCTCCATCTAGTGATCCTCTGTTAGTCCAGCTAGGGGCCGTGGAGGCCAATGTGACCACTGTATTTATTCCCATTTTTACACTTACACACTTATTCACACACTACAGGCCGTTTGGGAACACCAGTTAGCCTAATCCACATGTTTTAGGACTGTGGGAGGAAACCGGAGTGCTCTGAGAAAACCCACCAAGCATGAGGAGAACATGTGACCTCTATGCACTCTAACTCTATGAGGCGGGAATCAAACCCTCGATCCAGGAGGTGCGAGGTGACAGTGCTAACGACCACACCACCATGCTAACTTCTTTGTGTTTCCATGCATCTAAAAATACAATGTAAAGTATAATAGGCAATTAGGTGGAGTGGCATACAGAGGTTGTGAGTCAAGTTAGTCCAGATAACCTGTATAAAATGTGCGTGATCGTAAATCGGTGCCATAGATCTGAGCAGACCCTTGAGTTCCAGGGATAATTTCATTTCAACACTGAAATCTGAACCTAAAGAAAACATTGGACATGGCAGATAAATTTAACATGAAGAACCAGCGAGGAACTGTGGAGGAACCAGAATGATGGTCAATGGTGGGCGTGAACCGAGTTGTTACTGCGGGCCATCCGTCTTCTTTTAATCTTATGGACCATTTTGGTATCAGACTTTTGTACTCCCAGAGAGACTATATGATGGGAACACAACACCTCATGTCTTACCTTTCTGCAAGTTGTTTTGATAGGTGGAGTCTTTTAGGAGGGTGTGGAAGGCCCTGAGGCGATATGTAAATGTGATTTAAAAAGCTGCTCACACTAGATTCTTGTTGCCTTGTTGAAGCTTCCTCAACTCTTATTAAAACAGTTCGAATGAGGTCATGAACACAGACAATGTATACCAGACCAGTAAATATATGCAATATCTGTGACTGTTGCAGACGGCACTGTTGATGCAAAGCTGCCGCACAAGAGCCTGTCCAAAAGAAACCTCGCAAACACGGTCATCAAATCGACGGACAGCTGAAGGATTTAGTCTTATAACACTATAGACAAAATACATCACTTTTATTTGAAAAGGCTAATCTTTGGATAAAAAAAATAACAATAAAGATTTAACAACAAGATATTTATTGTGTGTGTGTACGGTTTATATATATTCTTGTATTAAAAGCATTCAAATGATCGAATGATGTGATGATTTGCACCCCATCCAGGGTGTAGGTATTCATCTTACTTGACTCTGTTAATGATGTGTTACTACAGAAATAATAACATGTTAGATAGATCTGTGATTTAATTACACTGAATTATGCTGGAATTATTGTCATAGCTTTTCTGACCAATCAGAACCCAGAATCACTGGTGTAGTACATCGAGACTGTAGTAGTGACAAAATGACCTTCTGGATGTGATATAAATATTCTCTAATAACTGGCTGACTACAGTATGTCATAAGATTGCACATTTTCTAACTCTACTGTACGTCCAATGATCACAAGATAAACCCGTATAAGGGAAGCGTATTGTTCTAACATGCTTTTATGTAACTTTAATCTCGTAAACAGGATGCTCCAAAATCCCCACATCCCAGGCCCGGGCTTAACACAGAAGTATTATTAATGGATTTATAGACATTAAAGCAAATCTGTACACAACATAACGTACCTTTCAAAATTGAGTTGCCTTTTGTTTTTAGAGTGTTTTTAGATTGATAAAAAAGAAATGTTATGAATAAATATGGGAAATGATGGGAACAACGCAACAAGGGTTTTGTTGTTACAAATGTTTACCATTATAGCTGCTTTGGCAATAAAATGGAGGTTTCTGTTGGTTCTTGATGTCATTTTGAGTTTATTTTTGAAAGTATTTTCATGTATATCGTATAAATTATAATATAACATGGTTCAAGGAGTACGCTTGGGCTTTAACACAATAAAGGACAGACAAAATATTCTTACAAATCTGTTATAAACCATAACACATACTATAGCACACTGAATAACACACATTTCCTGGATCTGGACCAAAAAGAACTCAGTCAAAACAGATTAAATCCATCAGATCCTAAAGCATCGAGACCATTTAGCAGCGTTGGTCTGAGACAGTGCTAACCAGCACAAACCAGCAGGAGACTTGGTGACAGATTACACTTTTTTCCTGCAGAGAAACTTAAAATTATCATCCCATTTTTCCCCGTGATGTTTTATTTTTTTTCAACTGCAGTAGGTGTGGTCACTATATCTGTCAGTGGAATAGTGGGAGTTTTTATTACATAAACCCTGAATCATGTAAACACCAGCGAGAGTTTTGGAAGAGCGATGCTGACACAGTCAGTGGGTGGACTGCGTTTTTGAGCCGGAGCCTCTTCAGCTCCTCCACAAGAATCAATCTCCCCCTGAGAGGCTGTTATTGAACGATGCTCAACTCGCCCACACCAGCCAGAAGGCACCTGAATGATGCTATAAGAGGATTCCGGTTTGAGCTTGAGCTCAGTAACAGTCCTTATGGGCGAACTCCACGCAGATCCCACCCACCGAGGCCTGGCCTCGGATGTGATCTCATGTATGTCCGTGTGATTATGACTGGTTTCATATATACTTAAATAAAATGTTGCATAACCATCAACTAACTTAATAATTTACAATTTCTCCTACAAGAGAACACCAAAACATATCAAAGTCCTCTTATACCTCATCATTTTGCCAACAATCATAATAAATGTTTTATTAAACAACGTCACGTTTTTAAATGATTTAATATCACATTCAAGGTCGTACTTTTGTGCTGAATATCTGCCTGAGTGCTGAAGATATCACAGCTGTGTTGGTATTCAGTACAGCAGCACGACCTAGAGTGTGATATCGCTTTTATACAACAGTTCAGTTTTATACAAGAGATTTGTTTCTTTATTTAACCAGTCTGGCAGAATTAACTAACCACGACTGGAGGAGCTGGCGACCGACAGTTAGCCAGCGACAGTTAATATAATGAAAAAGGTAAAAGTAGTTTTAAATTCTTACTGGTACTGTATAGCCAAAAGGTGAGAAACTGAGAAACTTATGAGATTTCCTTTGTGTTTCCACTTATTCTGCTTTAGAATATCAGCTCTGTTAACAGCCCTGTCTGGGTTACAGGGTCGAATCCCAAATAATGTTAAATAGAAAGGTAGGGCACATCATGTAGTGCCCTTGATCATGGGTTAGAGAGGGATTTGAGATTCAGCCTGGTGTTAGAAGCTAGTTAGCTTTGTAGCCTGCGTTACAGCATTACATAAAGTTAGCAGGTGTGTGTTCTTGCTGGAAGTGCTTTTGTGACTGTTTGTGAATGTGGGTTTTGGCAGACAGCTGCTCTCTCCTCAGTACTGTGTGCCGACCATACCGTACACACCTACTCTCACCCATGCTGCGACTCACAGTTAGTGTAATGAACCACCTGGGATGCCGAGTCATACATATTATCGCCTCTGGTGTATACCGTTACCGATATGTTTTTTTTTTTCATCCATAAGATGCTGTGTTAGTTGTTGCTATGGAAACAATAACACATTCAAACTGGTGCATTAAATAAAAGCACCTTCTATATCAGATTTGAGAATGTGCCGAATAAAAAAAAATGCATTATTCAGTGAATAAAAAACCCCAACAACTGTTATTTAATCATCATGTTTGAAGCCATGGTTTAAGTTTAGCGTCTCAGATGAGCATTATTTTAGTGCTACTCTTGTTCAGGTCTATAGGATGTATTGTTCTCACACACACACACACACACACACACACACACACACACACACACACACACACAAAACAAGAAAGTAAGAATTCCAAAAATGCACAACAGGGAAATTCCAGGGGACAGTGCAAACAAAACCTGCAGCTCATTACTTGTGAGCGCTATAGCATTTGTGGCATTGACAAAGGATAAGCCTGGAGAAGGGGGTGACACTGAGTCACTGCTTTCCAGTAAGTGTGTGTGACTCAGACTCCCCCCGACTCCCCCATAGTCCTTTGACCTTCAGACATAGAGTCCCTCTGTGCACAGAGCTGTTCAGTCCCCCTCCTCCTAAACACTTACAGCATACACACCAGCTTCGAGACCACTGCTGAAAACACCAGATCAACATGAAAAACATATTGTTTTCAAGCTTTCCAGCTGGGCTGCTGTCATCTGGAGCTTCTTGGTAAATCACTCAAAATAGCACTTTCCATTTTAAATGCCATTCCAAGGAATAGGTCTAAAGACTGTGAGTCAGTATGATCCTGCTGCTGACCTCATACTGTACATCAGCAGCAACACAAAGACTGTGATTTAAATAAGACATGATTGAAACATTTAGAGTCACGCTGTTACAGGAAAAATTATGACAACAAGCTGATGTGATCAAGCTACTGACTCGTACAACTAGTTGATTTATTTTCTATTAACATTCCAGTAAGTAATTTGTTTCATTAATTAAAAAATGACCCGTCATAATCTATTGAATAAAAGAAAAAGTTTCAATTTCAATTTCAAATCACATGAGCCAATATTTTATTCACAATAAAACATAGAGAACATAATTCAATTCAATTAAATTTTGTTTGCATAGCACTTTAAACAATTGTCATTGTCGCAAAGCAGAGACTTAATGTACAATGGATGAAAAGGCTTAATGTTCAATGGATTAAAGAGTGTTAGTTATACTGTATCTGTCACTGTAAAAAAAGATTTCTGTTTTGAAACTTGAAGCTATTCACTAAAGTTGTCTGATTTTTCCAATTTTCCTGATTGGTGTGGTGTAAAAAGAATAAAACACAATGAAAAATGCTGATTATTGCAAAACAGTAAACTATTGGTCACAAAGATTATTTTGCACCTACAAAAAAAAAAATCACTAAATCACTATGTTTAAAGTCCAGAGTTTTACAATTTTCCAGCATGTTTTTCTTTTCGGTCGTCTGTATGACCAACATGGCTTTTAAATAGATTCAGGAAAATGAATAAACAGATATTTTTGACACTTACTAACTTTGAACATTTAAATGAGGCACAATTAGCAGATGTATCATAATAGACTACTGTAAATATCCCAAAAAGAAGCAATGAACTGTTTCTTACCAATGTCAGTAGTTGCTAAGTAATTCATATATCTAATTCATTATATAATAATTAGTAAATAATAGGCTTAATAACTAGAATAGAATAATAACTGAATAATAAACTGACATGTACAAGTGCCATCATTTCCTTTATTTAACAGGATGCATTGCTGGAAAAAGAAATATCCACTCTAAATATACTTATATAACATCCCACTTGTAATTTGAATTCTTTAGAAAAAGAGAGTTTACAATTCATGATTTTTATAATGTAACAGCAGCGTTATAATGTTAATGTTAACAATAAATCATTAAAAAACATGATGTGACATTCTTTAATAGGTTAAACATTGTAATAATCATGTACTGTATATACTGTATATTTTTGGTTTGTTCTCTCATTGTAATAAAATCATGTGCATAATTTAACCAAAATGGAAATGAATTGTATCTCATGCCCAATATAAAGAAAAGAACAGCATCTTGTTGCAAAACAAATTGTATATTGTGGAACATGTGGGAACAAATAAATTTTTTCTTTCTTTCTGATTTTCTCCCTAATTTCGTCGTGTCCTCCCCGTCACTAGGGGGCTCCCACATTAAGGCTACTCCTACCACTCAGTCGGGAGGGCCGAAGACTATCACATGTTTCCTCCTAATCACGTGACGCCAGTCGACCGCATCTTTTCGAACTGCTCACTCACACACCATTGGGGGCGGAGTAACACACTCGGAGGAGAGCGCTATCCGCTCCTTCCGCTTGCGTGAGCTCACAGACGCCCCTGATTGGCTGTAGAGCCGTGATTAATGTGGGAGCACTAAGTTCCTCTCATCCCTCCCATATGAGAAAGCTCGGCCAATCAGCTCCCTCGAGACCTCCGGCTGTGAGAGGTTACAGCATCACCCGGGAATCGGGATGAATTGGACAAACAAGTCCGATCCATGAAGGCCCAACCTGTACAACCCACAGTACCCAAAGGATCCAGTGGCCAACATCGTCATACCAGCCACCACAGCGCACTCCAGAGGTCTGGTGGAGCCATGCCGCGAGGTGCCAGAGCTGCCCCAATGGAACAAAGGGAACCCACACTATACTGGACAAAATTTTTTGTGTTGTAATATTTTGGCTGATCGGTGTATATATGTGCCCACTCAGTACCGTGTTATTGTGTCTGTATTTCTTCATTTTGTCCTCACTTTGTCCTCTTTCTCAGATAGAGGACATAAACATGTCACCTGTCCAGTTTTGTGACTCACCTCCTCGATGAAAATGTTTATATATAATTAAGCCAAGTTGTCATATGATCTAGTTTACTACTCAGCCACAAACACATCATTAAGCCGTTTCAAGGTTTATGAGCACAGAACAAACTGTCCATTACATTTGGGATTTAGTAGGTTAAAGTGTTACAGTAGTGTAGTCGTGTCACTGAAGCCGAGCGATGTCTAATTAACTGCACACAGCGCGGGCTGGTGGAAAGACTGCAGGGGTTAATTTATCACTGTAGGATTTTTGGCTGGAGCTGCAGGTGAAGCCCGAGCGCTGGCAGGAGCGTGCAAGAGTGTGACTGCAGGTGCTGGAAACAGAACACGCTGAACCGGCAAACAGGAAGGACGACAACTGCCTTCCTCCTCCACCAGCAGAAACGATAAGCCTCCAGAGCCGCGTATTCTCACCCTTGGAGGAAATTTATCAACAACAGGGTGGAGTGATTAAGTTACTGTTACCACCCTGGAGATGAGAAACAACCTTATAACATTATGTCCTGAGATGATTTTTTTTTTTTGTTTCATAGTACACAGCAGTTTTAATGACAAGTTGCATTTTTTTTGTAAAAGAATTAAAGTTTTTAGGCACTATACCAGTTTTTCAGCAACATATAGTTTAACCATAGCGCAATAAAAAGTGGATTTCTAGTAATAAATGAATAAAACATTTTTTTTAAAATTGTAACGAGTTTCTGTAAGGAGCAAATGTGATATTAAAATTAAGAACTCAAGGGCATGAGATTAAATTTATTTAAATGTTTTTTTTTTATTCAGAATTTTGCAACTTTTTCAGGTTCGTGTCAGGATAACCTTTTAAAGCAGTACATTTTCACCCTGTACTGCACTCGGCCTTGTGCGTCTCCGCGTATTTCTGCGGTACACTGAGTTACTGTAAATGTGATCCATTTGCTCAGATGTCCAAGCTTGCAGACAGATGTCTAAATTGTGTGTGTGTGTGTGTGTGTGTGTGTGAGAGAGAGAGAGAGTGCTCTTAGGAAAGGGAGGGAAAGGCTCTGCGAGGGCTCTAACACTCACACAGAGTGCGCGGGAACAGTACGTCCAGCTGCCAGGGAAAAAAACAATGGGAGGGGGCTCTTTCAGGAAAAGAGGGAAACTGGAGGAGAAACACCCTCCACCAGACACGACCTTTCATTCCCACAACCCCTCTCTCTCGCTCTCTCTTTCGATATGACTGTACAAACAATGTCTGCATCTCACACACACACACACACACACACACACACACACACACACACACACACACACACTGTATCACATGCAAACCTGCATCAGGCCACGTTGCAGTAAACACACAGCCAGAACACGGCCTTTGGGACGTGGCTCTATTTTAAAAAAAGAGTGTTTTGGAAAGTCACAGTGTGTGGGTGTTTTGTGTTTTGTGCTCCAAGTGTCTCTACTGTATGTACAAAAATATCCTGTGTAGTTTTGATGATTGTTATAAACTTTTTAATTCGGGCCAACCTACCGTAAACCGTATGCTTTAAACATCCAAACAAATTACGGCTGGAGGATAAAACTGTGCAATTTTCTGCTTGAGTTTGCTTTTACAGAAAAAACTGTTCAGAAAATAAAAAAGTAAAGTAACCCTCTGGTCATAAGGCGAGCTGGAAGGTAACTGAGAACGTTTACTTCATTAATGTACTAAAGTGCAGTTTTCATATTTTTGTACTTTACTTGAGTAGCTTTATTAAAAGATGCTTTTTACTTTTTTCTCCTCTACATCCTACAACATATATCTGTACTTTCTACTTCACTACATTCCTGCATGGTGTTGTGTTACGTAACCACAGTGGTGTGCAGCATTTGAAGCAGGAATATCGTCACCTGCGGACTGTTATACAATGTTTTGTCTTCCCTTTGTTAACCGCTCAATCATGTAGCAGTTGTTCGAAGTCAGAAGCTGGTCTCAGGAGCTGGTCTCAGGAGCTGGTCTCAGGAGCTGGTCTCAGACAGCAACGAGATAACACCTTCACAGTCGGGAAGCAGAACAAGAGACAGAGAGAGAGACAGAGAGAGAGAGTTACTGTGACAAAGGCTATAGTGAAATAATGCAGTATAATAATACAATAAAAGTATTTTTGATACTTAAATAAATATGAAGGTGAATACTTTTGTACTTTTATTGAAGTATAAATGTTAATCGAGGACTTTTACTTGAGTAATATTTTAACTTATATGTCTTACTCAAATACAGAATTTGTATATTTTGCCCACCTCTGGTAACATGATTCGTGGTCAGAGGTCTTAGAGCCACCATTGTGACCACAGACAGTTTTGTCATTGTGTGAAGTTTTTATCAAAATCCAAGAGTGTGAGCTCTGCTCTGACGCTGGTCTGAAACCCACCAATAGGAGGACGGTATAGATGATGACAAACTCTAGCTTCAAATACACTAGTAGTAAAAATACAATGTGAATCAAAAATCATGCTGCTTAAAACCCCTCCTTATCACCTTGAGCTCGCTTTGTGTTTATGTGCTACTGTATTGTTTTCATTGGTCTCACAGGCAGATCACTGAATATTCCATATAACTTATTCATTTATTTATTTATTTATTTATTTATTTTTTTAATCAAATACCTGGGATATACTGTAGTATAAAGCTAGAGTCCAAGCTTTATACTACATATATATTTTTTATCCATTATATCCATATACAGTATGTATATGATAAAGAGTACCCTCTTGTTTTAGAAATCATAACATTAGAGCTCCAGCTTTGCCACTGACACTGGAGACTCCTTCCATGAATCAGTGATTACACACCTTTTGAATCTGCTCATACAGAGAGTTCTCTGTACAAGTTCCCTGAAGATGAGATATTACTTTGAAAAATGTCATTTAAATATTAAAGTTATTTGCAGCTACAGTACTGAGAGTTCATTAAGACCATCTGACAATCAGAACTGAATGTTTTTTCTTTAGTTTTTATATCTGCACCGACACCAATGTTTACTGTACAAAACTACATGTGTGTATTTGCACACGCCTGTTTATCTGTTTTAGAGTTCACTTATTTTGCTGATTTTATGCCTTCGTGATGCTTGAATTTACTTGTGGGATAAAAAAAAGTTTATCTTATCTTGTTCCTTTTTTGTGTCGTTTACTCTCTGATGTGCTTTAAGTCAGATTACACGACTGGTATCAATCTTTGTCATTGTTTCGCTATCATGGTGTACTTTCTCAGCAGGAGAAAAGCAGTTTTTGCGCCTTACGTGGGCCTCCATGGCACGGTTTCAGGAGCTGTGAGAAAGCCTACCACAGAGAGAGAATGCCAGCCAACTTTCTGGAAAAACAAAACCACCTCCAGAGCAGGCCTGAGAGCCGACGGCCGAGCCAGAACCTGACAACCTCACATTCTGCGGAGAGAGAAACCGAGCTTCCTCCCGGCCTGCTGATGTGGACAGATCTGATCTGATCCGGGGCTTTGTTATGGTGGTACAGTGATACAGGCTGCATCAAAATGTCTAGCGTTTACTGTCAACAGGAAGCTCGGTGTGTCCTGGTGCGTGCCAAATGTATCTGTGTGTGATTGGATGTTGTGATTGTATTTTTAAAAAAAGGGGTCTGAAGGGCAGCCGCAGCAGGAGATTGGCGGTGTGGTAAACACAGCTGGGGCTATTGTCTTAAACACTCGGGTCAGAGAAGGAAAGGAAAACAGACGGGCAGAGGGTGAACTCATAAGCTAATGTTTGCTTAGCTCGGGTTAAACTAGTGCGCAAGATAAAGCCATGTGTTTGGAATATGATAATATTTTCGCTGGCATGATGGTGGGCTAAAGGAATACTCCAGTATTACACAACCTACAGTAACCTCTATCCAGTGTGGGCTGTATTCAGAGTCAGGTACTTAAGTTGGTTTCTTTGGCTTCTGCAGTCACATTGGGATTCTGATTATTCACAAGTGTCTAAACTATAACCTTTAAACACAAGACCTTTAACAAGAAAAAAGAAGTCAGGGATAGAAAATACCGACCAAGGAAATAAACAGCCTTGTTTTCGTTGCCTCATTAATTTAATACTGAGTAACATAAAAGCATTAAATATAAAAATAAGTCAATCTAATACAATATATAAAACGAGAAGTTATTAGTTAGTTAGTTGTTGAATTACACCTAATAAGATTGTAGTTTGAATTGCAAATTAGTTTTAACGGCGTGGCTTCCACCCTCTTGAATCACCAGCTCATAAACTAGCACTTGTTCCAGCAAAACCAGTTTTTTTCCTGTGCAACTGAGACTCGCCTTTGTTTCAGTCAGACTGCGCTCCCCACGTGTAACTCTTACATAACTCCAGTTTGTCGATGTGTGCAGCGTTTTGTTGACGTGTGCAGCGTTGGTATTAAATCCAACTTGGCTCTCGCTGAAGATGAAGATGGATTTTCTTACTATCCTGTTACTATTTTGGAAGTTACATTCAGACAAGCCATATTTAAATCAATAGTATATGTGATTTTCTTTTTTTTTCTTCGTTTTTTTTTCTTTTGTTTTTGTTATCTAGGCGCTCCAGACAAACATGCAGTCTCCATCCTACAGTACATCTGCTACCTTGACACCACTCAGTGACTCTGACTCAGTGGAACAAAAGACGTAGAGAGAAAATGAGCATGAAAATATGCAGAAACATTTATCACGTGTGAATTTACAAGTCAAATGACAAGTCAGGAGGAGAAAACAAAACTCCCAAGATTTAGGGTGGCAGAAAATAATGTAATGTCATGTAATGTACTATACTGTACTATATGCTCATTTACACAAGACGTTTACCAACTTTTACTGTTTATATAAAATCCACAATATAAACTCCATATATTTTAACTATATTGAAGTACTATACTATACTATACTATACTATACTATATTTTATTTCCATACAGTATCTTTATATATAATTTTTACATTTTCAACTTTCATTTTTGTATTTTTAATTAGTGTTGTATATTTATAAATATTCTCTTTAAAAATAAAAATAAAACTGTTCAGATGGGTAACAGCACTGGGGCTGGAAGTTAAATATTGTAGCACACTGGTGTTCCTGAGTTAGGGTTAATGTGAGGGTGTTGATTAATTTCCAACAAGAGCAGCTTTAACAGTAGTGCTGCCCCAAAATCAAAGGCTTATTTTAACACACTGGTTCAAATACATGATTTCTATAGTCATAGCTTGTTCACAGGTACATATAAAGAGAACAGATAAAGTTCAGTGAGGAGATGTTGGAATGAGTCTCCAGTGTATATTGAAGTACTATACTATACTATACTATACTATACTATACTATACTATACTGTACTATATTTTATTTCCATACAGTATCTTTATATATAATTTTTACACTTTCAACTTTCATTTTTGTATTTTTAATTAGTGTTGTATATTTATATATTTTTTAATTGTATTTTCTTTTATAAGCTTAATTTAATTATTGCACTCTATCTTTAGCTTAATTGCAATATTAAGTGTAAAAGTTAAAGTTGTAATGTAATTCTATTTTTTATATATTTTTTCCCTATTTTTAGGCTACGACAGGTGGCACGGTGGCGAGGTGGTTAACGCTGTGGCCTCGCACCTCCAGGGGTGAGAGGTCAATTCCCGCCTCGGGTCTGTATGCGTGGACTTTGCATGTTCTCCCCATGCTTCATGGGTTTCCTACCACAATTCCAAAGACATGCAGATGGCAAGCTATGACATACAGAATTATTCCTACTGAGAGGAAAAAGGGGGATTATGGCGTGGATTTGCTTTCCAGTAGAAAAAGAAAAAAGATGTTTTCCACTGCCCAAATGGATTGTGCTAGTTCCAGTTTTTTTGTGTGGATTTTAAGAAGTAAAGTTAACCAGCTAGGTTTATGGTGTCACCTCAAACATAGTTGAAGGAATGTTTTACATTTTATATACTGGGTAGTAAACTTTGTAAAAATATTCCCTAATTTAATCAATCATACACTACAGATACAGCAGTAGTATGTGTGTATGAGTGCAGTGAATGCTCCTTTGACCAGCAGGTTGTCAGTTCAGATCCCTTTCAGAACTTGCACATTAAGCGCTCAAAGCTGTATCGAAGTTAATTTGTCTTTCATTCTGCCTTATTTCAGAAAATGTAATCCTCTAAAGAAATTAAGAAGTGCTTGATGTTATAACAAGGTAGTGTGTTGTGAAGAGCAGCATGGGAAAAGGTGTTGCTGATCATGACTTCCTTGTTCCTCACTGAGCCTCAAACCCGCCCTTCCAGATTTTCCTTCCTGTCTGAAACAGCGTGTTCGGGCCAGCGGGCCAGAGTCTGGTCCCTGATCTCAGGAAGACCTGCAGCGTCAATCATCATGTGACCTGATTTCTGTGAATGGAAGGTACACGCAACACACACAAAAACACACACGCAGACATAATCACACACACACACCGACAGATGAGGCTCAAGATTATTGAGTTTATCCTGTGAGCCAGCATGGTGGCTCTATTCCAGATTAAAAATGTTTCATGTATTATAACTTTCTGTCGCATTCTGTGAGACAAAATAGATTAAGATTGTAGACAAGTCTTGCGATAACAGGAAAAGAGATGTTAGAGATTATAAAACATCATATAATATCAGACTATCCCAAAAGTACAGATAAACGTCTGATTAAAAACTAGCCATGTCTGATTGTACAGGTCCAAATGTACAAGATGTGGATTTACATAAGTATTCTTGTGCGTTTCTTATATAATACATTTTAACTGATAGAAATAAGTCCTGACTGGGCACCTCGCTATATACTGTACGACTCATTTTCATCGTAAACATGAACTTGTGGATAAAATGTAGATGACTTAAACTTGGTGAAGTTGCATGATAAAACATATATAAACAGTAAAAACCAGAGCTATGTTTAATAGTGAAAGTAAAAGCATTTACACACACACACACACACACACACACACACACACGCACGCACGCACGCACGCACACACACACACACACAATGTGATGAGAACTCATCCACATGATTGGGACTGTTTGTGTCCATAAGAAAACCACTCGTTAGTGAGATTCATCAGAAAAAAAGCTTCAGTTTGCCAGGGAGCAGAAAGATTGGACTTCGTAGTGATGGAAAAATACCTGAATTCTAAATACTTATAATGTACAGTACAGGCCAAAAGTTTGGACACACCTTCAATCATTCAATGTGTTTTCTTTATTTTCATGAGCATTTACATTGGTAGATTCTCACTGAAGGCATCAAAACTATGAATG
>JAQMYL010000009.1:26193349-26211929 GCA_030014365.1 Clarias pachynema | reverse complement strand
TACCAATGTAAATGCTCATGAAAATAAAGAAAACACATTGAATGAGTGAAGGTGTGTCCAAACTTTTGGCCTGTACTCTATATAAAACTAAACTGAAGTAAATTGTACACGTTTGATTATTATGTTGTTCATTAAATCAGCCAGAGATGGACAGAACTAAAGCTGGTTTTATATACTGTAATTCATAAACGCTTAGAGTGCGCGCGCATGTGGGCGTGGCGCCTCTTCTTGCATTACGCGTGTTGGTCGCGGGCGCGCGCGGCAGGTCCTCCGCGCGACTCCAGCGCAGAGCTGTGTGTGAGGATGTGTGTGAGGATGTGTGTGAGGATGTGTGTGAGTTCAGACCACCGACACAGAAAACCAGGTTATTATTCCTATTTTCCTAATAAACACTTCACACACACAGAGTGTACAGACTATGAAAGATGTCCCGGTGTGTGCTGAGTGTCAGGAGGCTGATGGAGAAACTGCTTTTACTTCTAGTGCTAATAAATCCAGCTGCTCATGGAGGTGAGTACTTTACTAAAGAATTATTACCTCTGCACCTGTTTTTAATTCACTTCCTATCTGTTCCTCCATTCCTTATTCCCTTCTCCCACTCCTTCCTTTTATTCCCCCATTCACCTCTTCCTCATTCCCTAATCCACACTCACACCTTCTCTCTTCCTCTACTCATTATTCTCCTCTTCTCTAGTCCACATTCAACTTTTCACTATTCCTCTATTTCTTCTTCATCATGTCCTTGTCTATTCCCAGTTTATCTATTTCTTTTTTTCTTATCTCCCATTATTTTACTCTTCTTTATCTCCTATCCCTTATTTTCCATAAACTATAACCTATAAAGTGTATCAGGGCAGTTCCATATCTGTAACCTTTCATGTGTGTGTGTGTGTTGGAAATGTTCAAACCTCATTGTCTTTAAGGGCTTTAAAAATATTATTTCGTTTATTTATTAAATTCTTTTTACTTAAATTGTTAGAATAACTATTTTGTTTTGTAATTAGTATTTTCAAAGTATTATAGACTGTATAATTAGTATTGACTGCTTGCTAATAATAATAATAATAATAAAAAATAAAACTAATTATAATTCAATTATATAATTATACAAGGACAACAAATAAATTTTAAATAGTTTATGAATGCACATCTGCAGCTATTATTATAATGTTTTTGTTGACTCTGTTGGGCTCATATAAGTAAAACTGTGTTCATGCATATAAGTAAAACTGCTGTTACATTTAAATCATTAGTAACAGGATGGAGTTACCATCCCGTAGTTATTATATAAATAATTATATATATTATGGAATTATTTCCCTATAACAGAGTGTCACAAGGTGTTGTATTCCTCTTACACCACAACAGTTTACCAATGACTTTAATAAAATGAATTTTTATTCATGAAAGAATGACACATCATACTTTTATTGTATCTTAAATCCTAAGATGTTTGAAAAGTTACAGCTTTACCTCAGAATATTATAACACAAAGTGCTGTTTGCACAAAACTGCTATAAAAATTATAGCAATAATGCATCACTGAGCAGATGTATAATATGAGATAATAAAGCGTCTTCATTCACGCTGCTCATGTCTCGGCTTATCCGCTTCCACAGATAACGTGATGTAATCCTGACTGACGCACTGCTCTAGAAACGCCGCCAGTCCTGTTGCTGTGCTTTTAGAAGACACTCTGTGCATTAACATGCATTAATTGAATTCTGATAATGCATTAACTGTAGTTACCCCATTTAGTCTGCCAAATATGCTGTAGGGCATAAGTGGGGTTGTGTTTGGCTGTGTGTGTGTGTGTTAATATATGTCATTTCTCAACCAATAAATATTTAATTCCTGTCCTGGGATAAGTAATAATGAACAGTATTCCATATGACATAAGTTTGACTCTCACAGGTCACAGGAATTCCATATCCTCAGGTACAGAGTGAAGAGGAATGTGTGAGAGGACGGCAGGCTGAAAGAATGAAACTGCAATTAACTTTCTTGCCCCTAAAGCTACAAAGCTCTGACCTCGTTTTATTTTTTCCACAGTGTTTTTTTTCTCATGAAAAACAAACAACATAATAAATTTGTTAATCAAACAGTAAATCTCAATGTGTGGTGCTGTTGTAGGAAAAGAATCACCAGTGGGTGTGGTGAAGTATTTTGGGTTATATTTTGTGTCACACATCATTTTATTAAGAATAAAAAAAATTGAAGTTAAAAAGCAATAAGCCAAACTTTATCTTGCCAAACTACAAAAAATAAATGAGAGTTAAATTTTTAAAGATGTATTCGGTTTATTCGGACCCTTTAAGATTTTGCTGTCCATATGAACTGACATGCTTTTTTAAGGCTGTATAGATACAAAATAAACATGACATTTACATTTACAAATAAACATTTAACACATACATATAAACACCTTTTTTTTCAAAATGTGTATGAATATTAATTTATGCAAATGTGTGCACAAAAAAAAAATCACAGAATGGCCATCTTTCAAATTGTTGTCCTCTGTGAACTTGACTTTGATTAAAAAGCTTTTAACCCCACTTTTTTTGCAGAATATGTTCCTCTTTGCTTGAGGCTCTTTTTTCAGCTCTGTATCCAATATTGTAATGAGTCGGAGTCACATGACTAAGAAATGCTCAGGAAAAATTGCATACTAAAAAAAAAGCCATATTTTTATTATAACACATTTATTTTGGGGGGTTTGTCATGTTGAACAAGATGTTTTAAATAAATATTTTAATTATTGTTTAAACAAGCAGCGATTTTATTTATTGCGAATGCTTGAGATATAAGCCAAATACATATTTTCATATTGTGGCATGTCTGTGTGAGTTTTTTCTTGTTCTGACTTACATTACAGCAGCTATAAAGTTTCCCTAACCAGACTCTCTTTTTCTCTCTCCCTTGATGTTAAAACTCTTCTAACCTTAAGGTTTACCTGTTACAAATCACTGACACTGGAGACTCCTTCCATACATCTTAATAATAAATATTTATTCCTGGATTTCTGGATTCCCACAATCCAGAACTTAACAAGTGTTAAATAAATTCTACACAAACCCATTACTTACAGCGTGCTGATAAAATCTTCTCATCTTACAGCCTCTTTCTATGGGGATGGATTTGTGCAGCTGAAAACAGTGGGGTCGTCCAGTAAAAACTCCCTGCACGTGAGATTTAGGACCTCCAGCGCAGACGGGCTGCTCTTCCTGGCTGCCGGGGAAACAGATTTCCTCTGGGTGGTGCTACAGGCAGGACGTATTCAGGTGCGTGTTTTAGATGAACTCGTACACCTCGGAGTCACAACAAATCACAACAAGCTAATTAATTTTTTAGAAGGCATTTCTGTTAGACAGTAATTTTTTGTAGTATGGTTAGAATTGTGTATATTAATTGTGGAAATTATTCCAGAATATTTGTTTTTGTAGATAAATTGTAAAAAGTAAAAGTCAAATAGTTACTGTTTTTGGATAATAATAATAATAATAATAATAATATTTATTTATATAGCGCCTTTCCAGAGCTCAAAGACACTTTACAATGAATGTAAACAAAAGGAGATAATACGAACAGACATTGAAGTACTGAAGTAGAGAAACAAGTCAATAAACAGACATAAAAAAAATACAAAAACTGGAAATACAAAACAAGACCTACAGTTACTTTATACAAGCAATATCTATGTCTATCTATCTATCTATCTATCTATCTATCTATCTATCTATGTCACTAGTTTCGTATGCAGCTCTGCACTGTAATGAAATAACATTCAGTAAAGCGATTATCCAGAACCCTGTAAATCTCTGACACTTATCCAGATATGTTTACCCTAAAGCCAGTGTAAATCCCATCCTGACATAAAAGTCTCATAACCCCAGTATTAGTTATTACTTTCAGGATGCCCAGGAGGCGATCCTGCAAAAAAGTCGACACTAAACCTAAATCTCTGCTGATGTAATTTTGAAACAAGTCCTCGCTTGTTGTTGCCGAGTAGAGACGGCTGACAGGGTGAATATGTTGTCTGGTGAGCTTATTAAATGTAAAAAGAAAATGTTCAAATAGCAAACATGAACTGAGAACTGGATTTGGTGTGTTTGCGGTGTTTATTCTTAGGTGATTATCATGACAAATTCAGCATGAATTAACATATAGGCTAAAGATTCAGATTCAGATTTATTGTCACATCACGTTTTATGTCCTTACTGAGTACAGTATAAAAGGAGTGAAATTCTTGTGTGCAGAGAACCAACAACAATGCGATAAAATCTTATTAAAGTTATTAATACTGTAGAATGTTCTTAAAAGTGATAGAGTGTCATGAGTCTGATTCCTGAGGCTTCATATTAACCTAGTAACCTTTAACTTAGTTATCTGATCTGCTAAAAAAAAACTGATTCTATTTGAAAGTCGTCCTAACTAACTCCCAAACTGTTTTGGAAAAAGTCCTTAAATGGACCTTGTAGTAATTAATAAATTAATTAATTAATAATAAAATATCTACAATTTCTTTTTGGGATTAATAAAGTACTTTATCTACCTACCCACCTACCCACCCCTCTACCAACCTATCAACAGCATCTGAAATCAAAAAGTGTCATTTAAAAACAACCAGAAATCCTAACTATCATAGAAAAACTGGTTAGCGTTAGCACTCTTGATTGTATTTATCCTCACTTCCTCTCTAAATGTAATTCCTGGTTTATACACCAGATTATATTACTAACATCTGCTTGATTTATTTTACCATTTAACAGCTGTATTTTTTTCACTTGCAGGTCCAGATTGAACTCGGCTCAGGCGAACGCACCCTTCGCTCAGAGAAAGCAGCTCACCTGAACGACCTTACCTGGCACTCTGTTGAGCTCCAGCACAATGACCACAACATCACCCTGACTGTAGACAGAACTTTACAGAGCAGTCTGAGCATACCCGGCCCTGACCTGGAGCTCAGCGTTCAGGATGGACTTTACGTCGGTGGACTTGAGAATTCGGATAAGCTCTATCTTTTCACTGATATATCTCACGTGGGTTTTCGTGGCTGCCTGGATGAAGTGCTGTTTAATGAACACAATCTGCTTTCATCCTTAAGGCCTTACTCTGGATATAAAATTGTCCACGAGGTGTCTTTGGGCTGCAGCCCACAGTTTTCAGCCTCTGTGAACGACTCGATCAGTTTCTTCAGTTCCAAAGCACACATATCTCTGCCGAAGTGGGAGATCTCACAGGAAGGTGTGTTTGAGTGTGAGTTCTATACCTCAGGTGAAGCTGGGCTTCTCTTGTACAGCTCTGTGGGGAAAGGGGACTACGTGGCTTTGGAGATTCGACACAAACACCTCATTGCTGTTGTTAGAGTAGATGGGAGTAAGACAGTTTTAAGCTCTGTAACAGCTGTCGGTGGAGAAGCTTGGCATTCACTGAGGCTCTGTGTAGCACCTAGGGCTCTTCAGTTAACCATTGGTGAGGAGATCTTGAATTCCAGTTTTGGAGCCAAATCTGGAGCTCTCCAGTTTAACAGGCCCCTCTTCCTGGGTGGGGTGGATGCAAAGACATTTTCAGAAGTGCAGAGAAATGGTTTGCTCTCTGTCGCATCGAAGCACATCAGTGGTGCCTCCTTTAAAGGCTGTCTTAGAAATATCAGAGTCAATGATCGAAACATGGGCCTGCCCAACGCTATTGTGTCCAAAGACATTTCTGTTGGATGTGAGCCTGTAAAACATGTCCAACCCATCTCCACAGCCAATCCACAGACTCTTCAACTGGAGACTCCTCATTTAGACAAGACAAAGACCTTCTTGCTTCTTAAAGATCTGGAGGTTCTTGAAGGTGAACGAGCACCACTTGATTCAGAGCACATTAAATTGAACCTGGAATTCCACAAGCTTGGGATCCGGCAATCCCAGATCCTGTTCCACATTGAGGAGCAGCCGGTCCATGGAGAGCTGAGACTTGATGTTGATCCTGATCAACAGGATAATACTTTCAACGTTCTGGATTTACATCATGGTCGGGTCATGTATGTTCACGGGGGATCAGAGGATTCTCAGGACTTCTTCATGTTTTCTGTTTTCACCACCAGCAACAATAAAGATGTTCCTGGTTATTTGAAAGCGAGCCACTTGCACAGGTTTAACATCACGGTCAAGCCTATTAATGATGCCCCAGAGCTCAGCCTCCCAGAGGGAAGCCTTTTTATTCTCCTAGAGAACTCTAAGCGACATCTGAGCACGGACATGTTGAGAGTGACTGACCCTGATAGTAGTTACACAGAACTGGTATTCTCTCTACTCGGTAACCTAATTGCAAGCGCTGGATTCCTGGAACTTGCTGATAATCCAGGAAAACCCATGAATTCGTTCTCTTACACGCACTTGGAACAGGGTAAGGTGGGTTTCGTCCACAATGGCATAAAGAACTCTAGGATGGCCATAAGAGTGAGTGATGGAGAAAAAGTGAGTAATACGGTTGTGCTGAGAATTATCGCCATCGCCTTGGAGTATAAAGTTATAAATAACACCGGCGTGGACGTGATCCAGGGTCGAGCTTCTCTCATTGGTAGCAAAAATTTAGCTGTGCAAGTGAACGTAGCCAAGCAAGCGATCGATATCCGGTACGACGTCCTAAGGCCGCCTGTCTATGGTCAGCTGCAGCGACTACATTCCAGTGGTGAGTGGAAGCATACTAGTACCTTTACGCAGAAACTTCTAGAAAAGGATCGACTCAGGTATCTCAGCACCTTCCATGGTCCACAATTAAAAAATATATCCGATGGCTTCAAATGCAACTTCAGCATTGGCTCTTGGGCTACAGATGAAGTTCTTGTTCATATAAGGGTCCAGTGGGTTCATTATAAAGTCACGAGAAGTAAAATGGAGGTGAACGATGATCATAAAGTCACATTGACACCTCAGGAATTAAGAATAGTCTCCAAAAATGTGAAATTGTCTGAGAATGATATTCACATCCGTTTGTTGACTTTACCAAGGAAAGGCGTCTTGTTATGCAATGACAAGCCGCTAAAAAAGAACTCTACTTTTAGCCAAATGAACATCACTGATCAAAAAGTGCAGTATAAACTTTATGAAAAGCCAAACAAAGACTTGAGGGACACGTTCAGCTTTCAGGTGTTTTCGGAATACTCCTATTCTGGGACGCATGACTTCAGGATCAGTATCAAAGCCGCCGCTCACAGCGTAGTTCTGAGAAATCATGGGCTTGCCCTCATGGAAGGGGAAAGTAAGATCATCACCAAGGACAGTCTTTTCTTTGAGATGTTTGACTCCGGAGCCGTAAGTTACACCATCAGGAGCAGCCCTCAACACGGGAAAATAATCCGAACTGACAACTCCAGCACCAACATCGAGGAGTTTACAAATCAGGACATTCTAGAGGCGCGCATCTTGTATGTTCATGATGATAGTGAAACAACACGTGATGCGTTTATGTTCTGCGTTTCGGCGGCATCTCTGAAAGACTATCAGGGCATTTTCAACATCTCTATCGAGCTAGTGAATGATCAAAAACCTGTTCGTGTTGTAGATAAAGTCTTTCATGTTGCACGGGACAGTCAGAGGCTCCTGACGTTGGAGGATCTGTGTTACCATGACCCTGATTCAGACTACGATGACGGGCAGCTGCTTTACACCAGACGAGGAATCTCACTGGGCGATCTCGTCTTGGTAAATGATACCTCGCACAAACTTCATCAGTTCCATCAAAGAGATCTGGAGGAAAAGAAAGTGCTGTTTGTCCACAGAGGTGTCAGCTTTGGGCGCTTTGTCTTTTTTGTGTTTGACGGTAAGCATTATGCATCAGCGCTGCTGGAAGTGAGCGCACAGGATCCTTATTTAAAGATAGCCAACAACACTGGTCTACTGGTGCAAAAGGGACAGGAGGTCATTTTACAATCGGTCAACTTCAGCGTCGCTACCAACACCGATGTCCGAAGTGACGAGGATATACTTTTTGAGATATTTCATCCTCCGAGTCATGGCATTCTACTTTGCGAAGGCATCGAGGCTGATGCTTTTACTCAGTATGACTTGAAGGCGGGTCATGTCGTCTATCGCCATGACGATGGCAAAAACCTCATGGACTCCTTTAGCCTTACGGCTATGGTGAACGGGCTGCGCATGGACGTGACTGTGGTGGTGAAGGTGTACCTCGAGAGCCATCAGAAACCCCCGCAAGTCATCCACAACCACTCTGTAGTGGTGGAGGAAGGAAAATCTGTTACGATGCACAAAAATGAACTTGAGGTTTGTATCACATGGATGTGTCTCATTAAATGTGTTGAATTTGCTGATGTGCTGTACTTGCTAGTGCGTTTCATTTGAACAGTTGTAATCACTTTTTTACTTTAACAGGTGAGTAAAACAACTGAACCCTAAAACTGCAGAAGTGTAACACAGAGTTACGGCTACGAACACGGCAAAACAAAACAAATTCAGTATTTAGGATCTCAAATCTGATTGGTCAGAAGGTGTTGATTCATTTTCTATGACAGCATCTCTGACTGGTCTAATAAGCTATTGTTTCTATAGTAACAGCTCCTTCACATACTGTACTTATAAGGCGGACGCTTCACATAAATAAGTTTTCTGTAATAAGACATTTATTTAGATTTATGGAACAGGAGTCTAAGATTACCTGACATCTTTAAGAGTTTTACTTTTATAGCTGTTACTCAGTAAAACGGAAAAACGAGAAGGAGTGAGGCTAGTGTTATAGGTGTTATACCATTTTTATTTCTATTTTATATATACATTATTTAGCCAGGAAGGTGTCATTGGGATACAAGATCACTTCTTCATGGGAGTTCTGGTCAAGACGGGAGCACTTACAGTTTCACAAAAACCAAAGTATCATATTAAAACACATACAATGAATTTAAAACATTGTACAGTAAGTAATACTGTGTAGTAGGTGAGAATACTGTGAGAATCAGCATTGAACTTGTCATCAGCTTGAGATCAGTAGCTCTTCTATTGGTTCGGGCTACATGGGCCAGCCTTCACTCTCCACGCCCATCAGTGAGCCTTGGTCATCTGTGACGCATCACCAGTTTTTTGTTATGTCCTGAGTGACACCCCTTAAGAGCTGCAGTTTTGGAGTTGCTCCCACACAGTAGTCTAGTTATCACAATTTGGCTACAGTTACAATTTGCAAAAGGTTACTCAAGTTGATGTGTTGGAAGCAGAAAAAATGGGCAAGCGAAAGGATGCGAGTGTCTTTGATTTGAAAAGGGTCACAACGTACCAAAAGTGCTCCAAGGAAGGAAAAGTGATGAACCAGCGACAGGGTCATGTGTGGCCAAGACTGACTGATGCACTGATGAGTAAAGTCTGGCTCGTCTAGTTAAATCCAATAGAAAAGGTTGTTGTTAGTCCCAAAAGAAAGGTGTAAGAACACACAGTGCAGTACAGTACAGTACACTGTTCTGGTGGCAAATGGGAGACCTACTGAATATTAGGTGGATGGTCATAATGTTATGGCCATAAAACCGAAATGTGAGTATGTGTTTGATTGTTTTTTTGGTTTGCACTTTGCTGCAGGTAGTTCATGAGAATAACACACCAGACGAGATTGTGTACACCGTGAAAACACCACCGTCACACGGCTTCCTGAGGCATTCTCACGTATCCGGAGAGAACCGTTACGATGGAAACGTTGGGAAGTTCTCGCAGTGGGACGTTAACGCTGGTCACATCCGGTACGTCCAGGAGAAACCCGGACACACAGGCGACTCTTTCTCACTGGACGTCACTAACGGGATTGTAACAGTCTGTGACCTGGTGGTGTTTGTGGACATCATTCCTTTCTTCCTTCCACTCGAGGTGGAAAATTTAACCTTGGAAGAGGGAACTTCACAAGCTCTAACTCGAGAAGTAATCAAGGTCACGGGTCAACATTTTACAAAACTTCATGTCCTGTACCGTGTGATCGAAGGTCCATATCATGGCCGTATCGAGCACTCCTGGATCCCCGGGGTCCCGATCCTGTCTTTCACCAGGGTGCAGGTAAGTGTCTTGGTTTAGCAGTGGAAGTGCATAATTAACCTTCTTTTAATCACTATTTGTTTTTTTGTTTGTTTTTTAAGGTGTTGTTAGAACAGAAATTGTGGCTTGTTTATCCTTTCATATACAAAAGCATGAATGAATGAATAAAATTAATAATAAATAGATTTTTGATTCAATTATTGATTGTTTGATTGATCCATGCATTAATTTGCTTGTTTAACCCTTTATTTATTAATGTATTTATACTGTATATGCATTTTAATTCTATTAATTGAATAATTATTATATACCAAAAAAGTCTGATGTAGAATTTGATGCACTTATACCGTATATATTTAAATAATTTTATTCCAAATAGTGTTTGATAGAATCCACTTTTCTCTTTTAAGAATTAAAATGTAATTCTTTAACTCTGACACAGATATAGATAAAGCCATTTATTCACTCCACAGGTTGAACACGACTTCATATCATATGTCCACGATGGCAGCGAGACGACAGCTGACAATTTCACACTGGTTGCGAATGTCACAGACGTCCGTAAGCAGAGCGTGCCTCGTGTTATTCATGTGAACGTCACACCTGTGAACGACGAGTCTCCGGTTATAACTAACAACAAGATCCTGATGGTGAGAAGAGCATCATAAACCACAGTATTACTATTATTATTTATTTATTTATTTATTTTTATTTTTTTTATAATGGCTCCACCAGGCTGCCATCGTGGGCCCCTGAGAAAGGCCTTTAACCCTGTCTACTCCATGTATTATGCCTGACGCTGTGCTCTGACCCCAGCCTTCAAGCTGGGATATGTGAGGAAAGAACTTCAGTGTGCAATAATATACAAGTGACAAATAAAGACTTAACTTAACATAACTAACTTACATAAGTATCCGCGCCCTGTATTTGTGAAACCTCTTAGTTCTGGCCAAACACAGAAGTCACATTTTTAGTTGAATGGAATCAGACTGTGTGCTCTTAAAGAGTCACGTGATCTCAATATAAATACAAGTGTTAGATCATGCAACCAACCTACTGTATTTGTTCAATTAGTCTTTGGTAAATGAAATCTGGTTTATTTCACTTCTGTTTGTGACATGAAGTTTAAGGGGGGGGGGAGAATACTTACGCGCAGTGTTTTATTATATCATGTGTGAATGATGAAGAGAGAGAGAGAGAGAGAGAGAGTGACGGGGTTTAGTCGCGTTATCTGACTAAATTCTTTGCATTCCACACTTTATCCCTCACTACATGAGGATTTGCTGGATTTGTTTGTAGTGGAGACCTACAGGATTCTGTCAGTCTGTTTGTTTGTCTGTCTGTCAAACACGTTATAGATTGAATTTGTTGTTATGATGTACTTATGGTAGAAGATCTAATTTAATGATCCACACATGATGAATGATTCCACGCTATGAATATATTATTTAATCATATTAGTTATTAAATATTAATTAATTATTATTTTAAATTATTTCATAGTATTTAGATTGATCTTTTTGTAGCATTTGTCAATTTTTTTAAAATTATGTAATAGTAGAAAGTCTCATGTGTAGAAAAACCTAGAAGAACTGCTGACTTGCAGAATCTAAATACTCAGTTTCTCCACCAGGAGGCGCACAACCTCTGGCTAGACATTTCTGCTGCTAGTGTTTGTATCTGAAATGTTTCAAACATTAATAGACTTATAATTTTATAGATTTATTCTGTTTTGTTTTATAATAGAATAAAACAATTAGGTATAAAACATTACAAACATTAAACCTCCGTGTTAAAGTTAAAAGTCAGTAGCACAAAACACTTCATATTTAATGCACACATAATTATATACATTTGTTTAAATTTAACATGCAGTTTACTTCAGAAAATCAAATAAGCAAAAACTCTGTTAACATTTCGATCAATTAGCAGGCAAAGAAAAGTTTTGGCGCCCCTCAATATTTTAACTCTAATTATGTAACACTTACTTAAATATACTTCAAGCAACTGATTAACATTAATACAATTCATTAATTAGTATTTACTCTTGTATTAATCATCATTGTCACCCCGTATAGACGATGAGTGAGTGAGTGAACTTCAAAGCTTGATATCTTACATTATTAAATGGAAAATAAAAATGTAAACCCAAATCTTGGCCAAAAAATACCCTTTCATGTAAAACACCCACACACACACACATTCAGGAATGCCATTAGACTAAGATATATAATCACCAAATAAAAAACATTATTTATTAATGATGCTGAATAAATCCTGTTCCCAGTTCTTTTGGGATTTTTTTTCACCTGCTCGTGGTGTAGCTAAAGTTTGGTTATGATGTGAAACTTGACCTTTAGTGAACTTTCCTCAGTAGGCAAAAGCTTTCCAGCAGGGACAATTTTTTGCATTTCCACCTCAATCATTGTGCAGAAGAAACTCAGCGTCAGGCTGGAGAAGTGAGCTATTAATGCTGCAGTGGAACAAACACATCCTTATTTTGTTCTCCCCCAAATAACTCTCAGTTGCAAGTCACTGTCATGTAATTACAACTTTTTTAACCTCATAATATCGAGATATTTTCATTTTCCCCAACTTTTATCGTGCCACCAAATTTTTTGTTTTGCACTTCAGGCTATTTGTTAAGTATGCTATTAGTTAGCGAATTAGCTAAAGTGAACTAGCATGATGTAATAGCAAATCACTAGTGTTGATGTCCCAGCTAGCTCAGATTAGACTGGCTTTTCTATGTATTATATTATTAAAACCAAGATTTAGCATGCTAGTTAACATTAACTTTAAATACTACTGTATGTCTGTAAATCTAATTATTAATTAACAAATATTAAGCTAACTGTTGTGAACATTGTGTAATTAAAACTACACATATAAGCACTTTGTCAGCACGCTAGCTAAAATAAAAAGTATTCGAGTGCTAGCATGCAGGATAACATTCATTTTGTTTATTTCATTGCATGATAATGAAAAAACTAGGAAGCTCATCAAGCATGTTTTAGACCTTTAGTGTTACGGATTGTTGGCTATTGTATAATAGAAGATAAATAGCAGGTGATAATTAGCAAAAAAAAAAAATAAATCTTTCGACATGGTGAGAAACATAAGCCAATAAAATAAAAGATAATGATTTTTGCCACGACAGGTATGGGTGGACTCTGTGACTGAAATCAGCAGCGATGAGCTCAGTGCTGCCGACCGTGACTCTGGCCCTGACAGCCTGGAGTTTATCGTCACTCCCCCCAGCAACGGACACCTTGCCCTGAAGAGCGCCCCCTCCAGACCGGTTCTGAACTTCACCCAGGCTCACATCCTCCACCGTCAGCTGGTGTTTGTACACAGCGGTAAGAGCTGACAAGATCAAATCAATCTTTAATAATTATCATACACTTTAAATCTTGAATAAGGACATGACCTTAATTTTGGACACAATTTTTTGTTCCATCAAAGGTGCCATGCTGGGTGGATTTCATTTCCAGGTGAATGACGGACTCAATTTCGCCCCCAGGCAAATTTTCAATATCACTGCCCAATCTCGGGCACTCAGCCTGGAGAGAAACCGTGAGCTCAAAGTGTTTCCAGGTTATTTTATTACTTGGGTTTAGTTTCACTTTTGTCCGTGTTTTAATATTTACATTTCTTCCTCATTTTTATTAAACTGTCTATTGTTTTATTTTGTTGTTGTTTCAGGTTCCTCAAAAGTAATTTCCATGGAAAATTTGTTCATTGCCACTGATGACTATGAAGACTTTTGTGAGAATCATACCATCATCTACAACGTTACCTCTCCTCCGAAACTGGGCCGGCTGATCAGAGCCCGAGATGGCAAATCCACTGAGACAAAGCCAATATCTATGTTTACTCAAAACATGGTGTGATTTAAATAATATTGTTGGTTGGGGAATATAAGAGGGGTGTTCAAGTCAAAATGGGCCTTCAAGCACAGTATGGTGAAGAGACTCTTAGCGGCAGTAAAACATTTGAATGGTGCAAATGTTTTAAAGCAGGCCGTACGTCCGTGAATGATGATCCATCCAGGCCCACTGCAATCGTTCTCTGGAACATTCAAGCAAGTGGAATGCAGGATCCTTGAAAATTGACAATAACTTGTTGCCAACTTGTGGAAGAGACGCATCTGTCTGTGTGAACTGTACACACAATCAATCACCAACACCACTTGCACATTACAGGAACTCTGCTGGGAGTTATTGCCACATCCCCTGTACAGTCCTGACCTCGCCTAGCCATTTTTACTTGTTCGGACCTTTAAAGGAGTTCCGGGGAGGCTAGGGTTTCAGACGTGAAGCAGACAGGCTGTCCGATCATGGCTCTGGTGTACTGAGAAAACTTTATACTTTGATGGCATTCAAGCACTAATGAAACACTGGAATAAAGTGCATTAGTGTAGCAGGGGGTTATATAGAGAAATAAAGGGAGTTTTTACTCTCATGACTGTGTTCTGTTATTCTGCACAATCAGAAGTCCCGCTTTGACTTGAATACCTCTGGTAATAACATGAAGTTTCATTTTCTCTAACACCACTTCTGACTCTAGTGCAGCTGCAAAAACAATTGCAACTTTTGTGTTTGTGTAATCTGGAGATATTAATATAACATTTATGGAAAGAGGCTCATGGTTCTTTCTATTTTTTCTAAAATGACAAGTTGGATTTTTGCATTGTTAACTCAGGAAACATGAGAGTGAAATGTGACAAATGAGTCAATGTGAGGGAAACAAGAGAGTATGATGAAAAAACTTCTTCACATCATTTTATGTAATTCTGAATAGAACTGATATATTGATATTTATTTTTAGAAAATTCTTAGGATTAGCATGATAATTTACTGTAGCACTGTTTCCAAGGCATTTACCAAATACGAATAATTAGGCCTTTGGGAATGTAAAGATGCAAAAGTTAATAACAAACATGTTGTAAATGTATTAAATAATATTTGTAATTTTTTTTTTTTTTTTTTTAACAGTTAAAGGTCGGTTTGGTCGTATATGAACACACTGAGCCAATAGCGTGGACAGCAAGAGACTCCTTCATCTTTACTGCATCTTCTCCTCCAGTTTCCTTCCCACGTCACGCTTTTAATATCCACATCTCCTACGATAACACAAGTCCAGGGCACTGGAGTGTCTTATTCGCCAACACAGGTATTCTTTTTTTCGGGTTAGCATAACATTAGATAAATATCTGGTATTGTAGTATCAGGAGCTGACATTATAACATAACTTCTTCCAGGTAGAAAGTTAGTGACTGCTTTTGATTATAAAAAATAATGTACAGTATATTGATCTTAAATATTGAGCCGCACTATTACACTTAAGATCAAAGAGAACTGACAGGTTGAGATGAAGCCATAAGACCAGATCTTGAACAGGCGTAGTCAACACAAGTGTCCTTATAACTGAGTGTAAAGATGATTAGGAAGTGAGATTGCACAAAGGAATAGTGCAAATCAATATTAAGCAAAGAATATAAACAATGCAGGATTAGGATCAGGACACAAAGAAGCAAAAAAACAGCAGGTCTGCAAAGTTTGAAGAAGAATATACCATTTATCACCTTAACAAATCTAATTTCACTTTTAGTAATGATGTACAGTACAAGCTGCTAATGTGTATTTTTCTGGAATATCAGGTGCAGTGGTACTTCAAGGAAGTCGGATTATGATTGACAAGTTGAAGCTGGATGCCTCAAATCTTTTGGGAAAGCTACTTGAAGAAGAGCGAGACTCCTATGATATCTGGTACCGAGTCACCACACCACCACAATTCGGGATAATTGTCATAGATGAACGCAACCTGACCCATGAGAAACCCAACTTCTCGCAGTCCATCCTAAACAATCAAGGCATCATGTATGTGCACGATGGCTCCGAGAGCACCTTTGACAGTTTTAGTTTTGATGTGTGGTTAAATTTTATAGGGAAACCCCCTCAGGTACCTCATGAGAAAGACTTTATTGTCTCAGAATCTTTTAATATCACTGTAATCCCTGTAAATGCTCTGCCTCCCTTACTGAAAACTAAAGCCCCCAGTCTCTTGGTGGTAAAAGGAGACACTGTAGTCTTAAGTCCTGAAAACCTTACAATAAAAGAACTGGACAGTTTACCCGAGGACGTCCACTACACTGTAATTAGCAAGCCTGACAATGGTTTCCTGGCCCTGGAAGGTTGGCTAAATGAATCTACTCCTACGTTTACCCAGGCTGACGTGAACGAGGGAAGGGTGCACTTTGTTCAAGAAGGAGATCCCACCTCAGGAGTGTTCTACTTCAGTGTAACTGATGGCTCCCATCGTCCACACTACAAGCTCTTAAATCTTGAAGTTTGTAGTGTCCAAATCCATGTTTTGAATAATACTGGATTGACTCTAGTACAAGGGCAGACTACAAGCATCCTGACACTTCAGCACTTGGCTGCAGTGACCAACAAGAAAAACACAACCCTAAAGTATTACATCACAACACCACCAAGTCACGGCAGGCTCGTCATTAAGGAAGACCAGATTACACACTTTGACCAAGAAGAACTTTCATCGAGGAAGGTTTCGTATCAAATGACGGACTTGTCCTCCTCTCGAGATAGCTTTGAGTTCGCTGTTGTCACCGCTGAGAGCAACCTGACCAATCAAGTTTTCAATATCACAGTGAAGCCACTGATCCGCCTTGGAAAACAAGTCTGGATTCCTGATGGTATTCCAGTTAAGATAAGGAAGGATGTTTTAAATGCCAGTGAGCTGGCAACCATCAGCGCCAGCGATCCAATCTTTGAAATCATTGTTCCTCCAAAATATGGCAAGGTAGTAAATGTAACAGTGAACTTAGGTGGTGCATCAGAGTCTATAGAATCATTTACCTTTACGGATGTTGAGCAAGGCAGAATTGCTGTTCAGGAGAATCTTAACTTGCCATCTGTACATCATAACACAACCTCTGTTCTGCATAACAAAACTGCATTTAAAGATTCGTTTGTGTTTCTTTTAAAAGCTGCCAACGTTCAGCCCGCCAGTGGAGAGTTTGTTTTCATGGTTGTACCGTATGAGCCAATGACAGGAAAACATGTTGTTTCAGCAGCATCAGTGCATCCAACCATACATCCTGCTTTTAACAGAACAAGCAATGTTGTTTTACACATGAACGAACCAGCACACATGCACCCCACCAAAAGACCACTCTGGGCACCAAAGACCAGGACACGAAACCGTGTCCACACACGAGGAAAATCCACCGTTTCTAATGCACCCAAGAACACAGCAGGCAGACACAAAGATCTTCCCAGGAACACTCCCATTAGGGTGGAAGCTTTGCCAAGACCTGCCTCTGATCCTCTTCTTATTATTCTACCCTTCCTGGCCTGTCTGTTTCTTATAGTCATCCTAGTTGTTTTAATCCTGGTTTTCAGGCATAGGCAAGAGAAAAGGGCTCAGCCTTCCATGATACAAGAGCCTCCAGAGAACTATGTGGAGGACATTGTGTCTCCAAGCCAATATCTGGGACAGTCTGAGAGAAGTCTAACCATTCCGTCTGTTGTTGTGACCCCACTGATGCCAAGGTGTACTAGAAGCCCAGTTTTAGAGGCAGAGCTTAATGAGACTTTGGTACCAGCAATAACACTTCCTGACTCTCCAATGCTTGTCTCTCCATGGACTACCATGGATCCTGAAGGAACACCACAGTCTTCTCCAACTTTGAGACAAAATCAGTACTGGGTTTAAAACGACATGGTTCTTTGACCATGAAACCATCTGCATCTGGCACAACAGATGGGATGCCAGTCCACCTAGTGGCAAAATAGGTGTCTGGTTCCAACATAGCCAGTCTAATAACCACCATGTTTTGTGGAGGTTGGAGCCGTCATATGGAGAAAACATGTAAACCTCTCTGTCTTTGGACTCTTGTGGACCACTGCAGTTCTCTTCTGGTACACCAACCAGGAGTCAAAATTGGTACTTGGTTTGATACAATACCTCTGTTCCCACACTACTCTGAAGGAAACTAGCGTACCTGGAAGAGGAAGCACATGTGAAGGCAGTTAAAGTACATTTACAATTTTCACTGGTGTCAAATATTCCTAACTTCCCTCTTGTGTGAAAGTATTATCGAAACCATAGGGTTGCTAGTATCTAGCTTTTTTTTAAAGAACTATGTCTGGTCTTATTTACTGAATATTGTGCAATAGTTTTGTTGTTATACCCAAAGTTGAGCTAAGTCAGTGTGTTTAACCTTTATGCTGCTACATTTTATTGTGACTGAGTGGATGAGTAGGATGGTATTACTGTATAATGTTTTGGAGACATACTCTGGAAGAGGATGTTAACAGGAAGAGGATGTTACATTTTCCGTATTTTGTTACTGTGACTATTATATTTCATGTTTGATAAATATAGTATTTTCTCAGTTTCATTACAGTGGATTTGCAAAATATATATTTATATTATAGCACTTGGCCGACACCCTTATCCGGAACGACCAGTGTTGGGGGACGTTACTTTTTAAAGTAACTAATTACATTACAAAATTACTGTCTTTAAAAAGTAATCAGTTA
>JAQMYL010000009.1:26160124-26193249 GCA_030014365.1 Clarias pachynema | reverse complement strand
GAAAACTCCTTTATGATTCCTCATGCATGTTGTTTTAGTCAAGACCTTTATAATTATTCTACCATCATCACTCAGCCAAGTTTGGCCCGTAATCTGTTAACTACTAATACCCCTATTGCACCTACTAATACCCCTATCTCACCTACTAATACCCCTATCTCACCTACGCGGTTTCGCGTGGTGGCCGTAAGTACGGTTCATCATGATTCACTGCCAGTTTTGGCGCTGTGATTAGGTTTCCATCTTTCCGTGTGCCGGTTCTCGCATAGTCAAACTGCATAGGTGAGATAGGGGTATAACAGCAGGAATAACAGAGGGGAGCGGGTAATCGGGGGTGGGGCTTATAGGACGGCTTTCACACACACACACTAACGGATTGGGAATGACTGCTGTCTGGCTCACGGATGACATAAATTGTCTGAATAACGGATTACATATTTGAAAAAATAACTAAATAACTGAGTACTTAAATGGCGGACCTCACGCGTTACTTTGAGATTACTTGTTACATCAAAAAAGTAATCCAAGTACTCTAACACGCTACTTTGTAATGCCTTACACCCAACACTGGGAACGACTTACATTTTATCTCATTATACTGTATCTATATATGTATGTATACTGAGCAGTTGAGGGTTAAGGGCCTTGGGAAGGTTTGAACGTGGGAACTTCTGATCAGTAGGCCAGTCTAGAATGCACATTACCGATTACTTGGGGAGTGCACATTCAGCAAAGTGAAACTATATGTGCTGCACCATGAGCCAGTCAGGAAGCACTTATTTGAAATCGGGTGTGTTGTTTTAGAGGTGATGGTGGGTTGACGATGCTGCTGGACAGGGTGGGAGTATCACTTAAACATATGTTGCTTACTTCCAATTGTAATCCCTAATAGCTATTTAAGTATTTTAAATATTTAAAGTGTTAATTGCACACTACAGTATGTGCGAGGCTGGGGTGCTTTGATATTGCTGAGGAATAAAACATGACGTGTGTGTTGTTATGGAAAACTTGACACGGCCCAATACAAAGTCTATAGCAGCATGTCCTGAAGTGCTTTATTCCTCTTATACCACATCCGGGGATCAAACCCAAGACCTGGAGGTGCGAGGCAACATACTAATTAGTGCTGTTTATAGTTTATTTACTGTTGATAGAGTTTAGTGCAGTCAATGAAACATGATAAGTTCTGTTACGTTCTAGGACATATAAAGAGTCATTCCCTCACCAGCCTCACTTTCTGTTTCTTAATCGTAATAAAAACAACACAAACCAAAAATTAATTTGCTTGTCATGTCACTGACACTGGCGACTCATTCCAGAAATGTTTCATAAACATCATCTTTGTATTTATTTTTTTATCAGGTTCCTCGGAATCACCAAAGTTCCTGGTACGAATTACAACTCAAATGACTGGTAGAGTTGATGTCATAGATACATCAATCAGATTTGAGAATTCAATAGCACTGTGCTTGGTGCACAATCATGCAACTCTGAAGCAAAGAGGAGTGTAGAGTGAAGCTTTGCTCATTCAATAGCCGTCTTTATAAATCCTTATCTAAGCCTTTCTAAAGCAGCTTTGTGAGAAAGCTTTAGGAATAATTGGCTCGGAAAGTGTTTTTTCATGTGTTTTGGGAGTTTCCATGGATATTATTCGTGCTTCCCTGATGACCGAATCACTGACCGGAGACCTCCACACCCAAATGTGCATGCAGTTATTAGGTTCATTCATGAGTTATGTGTTGAAGCTTTGAATTTGAGTTGTGAACCACACATCGAGCCACATGAGGGCATGCTCTGAAAGGTTTTTTTGTGCATGTAGGCAATGTTGTGCATACATGTAAGTGTCTATATACAGTACATAAATGCATCAGTGAGTTGGATAATGTGATTTTGTTTGTATTTTAAATAGATGTTCAGTTTCATACTGTGTGTACTGTACGTGTGGAAATGGCCAACTATGACACATCGGGATTTAAAAGTTACTTTAGAAGATGAATTTTTTTTATGATTAAAAACTTTCTGAAGTTATTTGTGAAAGTTATCTGATTGATCAGAGAGTCAGTGTTTTAAGAGCTTGAATTTGCTCTTGAGTTAGAATTAAAAAGGTACTATTGTGTCATAAATCATAACAGCCAATCATATTTCAGTATGCAAATGCAGCCCATGCAACAGCGGTGTACTGGAGAAAAAGGCACAAATTTGTATCATCTAGATTTGTTAATGAGGCTGAAAAAATTGTTTTAAAATCCTGCCTTTGAATGACTTTAGTTGTAACGCTCTGATTAAATAATTAATCGAGTTTACACCACTATGGGGTTTTTTATGCAACATTAATGCTAAGGATAAAGGACCCATAATAGTGTAAACTCGTTTAAGTAATTAGATATAATTGAACGTTACATAGTATTTTTATGCATTCACCAATATTACTGTATATTCTGTACAATACAAGGGGGAACAGAACTTCGTTTGGTTTAGTTTTGCAACATTAAATTTTAACTCTTATTTTAACTTTTAAACAACTGAAAGGATGATCATTAAGATATAGTGATGGTGAAAGAAACTCACCATCACACCTCTCTGTCGTTGATTATTTTCCCCTAAATGCACAAGACTTCTCTGTGTACATCTATGCTCTCCCTTCTCTCTGTCATTTCACACAACCTACCTCTGTACACACATTCAAAACAAATGCCGCAGTTACTGTAGGTTCGTGTGAATTATTTCATGACCAATTTGCTATTTTTACCGCGAACATGAGAGGGGTGGTGCTGAATTCCTCAGCGCTTGAGTGCCAGTCTGTTGGTGTGTATCTGTGCAGAAAGAAAAGGAAACATTAGCTCTAATAAATAATTCAGCTGCAGTGTGTGTGGAGGCGCTCAGTGGCCTCCTCGCAGTCGGCATGGCAACGTGGAACGGCCTCCTTTCCTGACACTGTGTGTCTGTTCTGGCATGTGGCTCTAGAATGTTGTTGATTAGTCCAGTGTGTTGTCATGCAGCGAGTGCTTCTAGAATGCATCGCTTCTCAGTGTTGTTGAGATTGCCGTTCCATAGATCGAAAATGGTTTCGTGTAGTTATTCTGTGTTACTGTGTTAGTTCAGGAATGTTTTCAAGCTGTCATATAATGTTGTTGAAAAGTTCCACAAACTTGTCATACTTTTTGAATATTGTCATGTAGTTCCAGGAATGTAGCATAGGTTTAGAATGTCATTGTAAAGTACTTTACTACTGTTTCATAGTTCTAGAATGGTGGTAAGCAGTCTAAGAATGTTATTGGGTAGCTCTAGAATGTTCTGTCGTTCTAAAATGGTCTTGCATAGTTCTAGAATGTTCTACAATGTTGTCATGTTGTTTCTCAATGTTGCGGAATAGTTTAGGAATGTTGTTGCTTGCGTTTATAATACTGTCATATAGTTCTTCAGTGTTGCTGGGTAGTTTTAGAACATCTTAGATGTTCAGTTCTGAGATGTTGTCGAGCAGTCATAGAATGTTGTTGTGCAGTTCTAGAATGTCATGTACTTTTAGATGCAATTCTGCAATGTTTTTAAAATGTTTGTTGCTGCAAACTTTTTAAATGTTGTCACACTTAAAATGCTATCAAATGATTGCCAAGTGTGGCTGAGAATGTTTGTCAAAGTTCTAGCATGTTAGGAACAGTAGTGCAGGAATTTTATAGAATGATGTCACAAAGTTCTACAATGTCTAAATATAGTTTCTCAGTGTTGCTGAATAGTTCTAGAATGCTGTTGCTTAGTTCTAGAATGTTCTTGCAACGTTTTTTAATTCTTGTCACATAGTTCCAGACTGTTCCTGAGAGGAAACCTATGCAGCATTCAAGGAATGCTGCATAGGTTTGGAATGTCATTGTAATGTAACTGAATACTGTTTCATAGCTCTAGAATGGTTCCAAGGGGTCATAGAATGTTATCATTTATTTCTAGAATGATGTTTAGCTCTAGAATGGTGTTGCATAGTTCTAGAATGCTCTACAATGTTGTCATATAGTTTCTCTGTGCTGCTGAATACAGTCGACCCCTGCAAAGTTGCGGAGTTGGCGGTCAGAGTTGGCGGCCTCAGTGGTTTGAGCATTTTTATCAGAACCTAATTAATAATTGTTAGCAGAAACCCTGGCAATTTCGCGGAAACCGAAAATATCCACCGCAATTTTTTATGGCTTTTTTCGTGGCAATATATACTTTTTCATTGGTTTTAATGCTAAACTGTTAAGAACAACATAATTAACTAATTTTATAACCTAAATATTTTCAAAAATCAGCTAAATTTCCATATAAAATATAATACTGTATACATTTTTCAATACAGTAAAGAGAACACAAAGCAACCGTAGAGGAAAACGAGGCATGGGATAGTGAATTTTTACTGTGTTTATCCTACAGTTCTTAGAACAAAGAAAACGACAGCACATACCATAGAAAACGTGCTTGCATGAATTACAGTACATGTACAGTACAGTAGGGGTAACGTCAGTATTTTATATTCTAGCACTGCGGGAGACACGGCAGTACAGTACTGTACAGTATACGGTTTACCTTTACATTCTTTTTGTTAAGGGTTATGTATTAAGCTGAATTTGAAATGGAATTAAAGTGTTTTGGGAGCATATTTAGGGTTAGAGTTAGGCATTTATAGACATTGACTACACCCAAAATTCTTTGCTTTTCACAATTCGCAGTTCTCTAGGGACCTAACCCCAGCAAATCTTGGGGGTCGACTGTAGTTCTAGAAGCCTGTTGCATAGTTTTGGAAAGTTCAGGAATGTTGATGCATAGCCTGTTTCATAGTTCTTGTATTGTCATAAAGTTCTAGAATGTTGTTGCTTGCATTTAGAATATTGTGATATAGTTCTTCATTGTTACTGGATAGTCTCTGAATGGTTTTTAGGTTCTAAGATGTTGTCATTCTGGAATTGTTGTTATACAGTTCTATAGAGCTGTTAAGCAGTCCAGGAACGTTGTCACACAGGTCTAGAACATCGCAGAGTACTTCAGGGGTGTTGTTGGATAGATTTAAGTTACTGAATGCAGTTTCATATTTCTAGAATGTCATCATATAGTTCGAGAACTTTGTTGCAATGCTGTTACGTCTAAATTACTGTCTAAAATACACATTCTTGTAACTATCGAAAAGTAAAAAAAAAAAAAACATTATATAATTTTTTCTTTCTTGCTGATCTAGAATTGTGTCCTGTAGTTCTAGGAAGCACAAGAATGTCAGGCCCTTACAGCATGTTGCTGTGTAGCTCTAGAATGTTGTTGAGCGACTGATATTTTTGTCATATCACTCACCCTTATTGAAACCTTTTAACCCATTTTAATCACTTTGAACTTCCACGCGTAACAGATTGAAGTTTTTTTTTTTTTTTCCAGCTAGGACAATAGTCCCATCTAGCCATCTTTATTTTTTTTAAAGGAATCTTGGTTAAAGTCTAAACAAACAAAAGGTCACAGCAAACCAGGCTTTTTTCCTCCAGTGCTAATTCAGAGCATGTCTGTATTCTGGCATCAAAATCTGAGCAAAAGCTTCTGGCACAAGCACCGTAAGAAGAATCTCATCCTCAATCTTATATTAATCTTATAAATAATAAATGCTGTGGTAAACCGAGCTCGAGGCTCAACCCCAGCCTCCCTGCCTCGTCTGGAATGTCCTCCAGATAACACAATTTGGGTCCACAGGGTTTTTATTTCTAGGTCACATTTCTCTCGAGTTACTCCTCAGCCTTCTCTCTTTTTCTCTCTCTCTCTCTCTCTCTCTCCGCCGCTAATCTAAACCAGACGCAGTCCGCTTCTTCACACTGCATTTAAACACAAAGCTCTTGAGCAGTGAAATATGAGCTCATCATACAAAAAGAAGAAACTCTAAAACACATCTGAGATTCATAAATACAGATCTGTATTTAAAAATGACTCAGGAAATAAGATGGGAATTGAACTAAGGCACAAATTCCAGCTGTTAGAAAAAAAAACATGTCCAGAAGCCAAATGCAGGGTGAGAAACCGTTGTGTCGTAAAGTTACAAATATACAGGAAACAGGTAACGAGGCTTCGTGCTGACGAGTTCTGATGACGATCCTCTGATGAGTTAAAACCGTTCAAAGTGTAAATGCACACTTTAGTTTTTTTAGTTTCTGCTTAATGGAAACCAAATGCGCTCATAAAAGTTACTGAATTAAAAAAAAAATGCCGCCAAAGACTGTACACATGTGCACATCAAAAATAGTCTGAATATCCGCTAAATAAAATCTTCATTAAAATCTTTAAATCTTAAGGAAATCCGATTAGGGTTATATAAAAATAAATTGTATTAATATTTATTTTTTTTTACGTATTTTTATGGGGTCAGGATTACTTCTATTGGTTTCCTGTTATTAGTCTTTAATCACTTAGAATTTATATTTAATAAACACAAAATACATTTATTTAAAATTTTTTTTATAAAAATACTCCCCCAAAAAAGGAAAAAAAAGAAAAGAAAAATTTTATTTTATTATTACTATTATTATAATTATTAATATTATTATTAAGTAACTTAAGCAACCTAAACCGCAAAAAATGCTTAAAAGTATATTTTTAAATATTTTAATATTGTATCTCATTTTTAAAAGTAATATTTAAAGTCATAATATATTTTACACAACTTATTGTTATTATTAAAAATATTTTAATAAACTTTATTCAGTGAATATTCAGAATTGCAAAATTGCATATTATCAATGTGCACTATTATGATTGACATTAATATTCATTGTTTATTGCTTAATGTTATTACTCAGTAAATTATTCCGATTTCAAATTTACTGAACACTAAATACCCATTTAAAAAAAGAAACGTCAGGCAAAAAAAAAAGAAATCATCGTTCTTGCTATAAAACTGAAAATAAGAGCGAGACGTGCTGCATTTTTGTGGCCTTTGTGTTGATTCGTGTCTAAACATCACATCCTGCACATGTGCTCCTTCTCTTTGCTGTTTAAAAGACGTGATGAGTGTCGAGAGTGTGCGATATTAAAATGTCCTGACTGTGCACATTCTTTAAGGATCGTGGAGCTGAAGTGTTTCTGTCCGTTTGTTTTTAAGCCTGGTCGTACATGTGCAGCGCTTCCTCCAGTTTGGCAGTGATCCTCTGGTAGAAGGAGATCTGCTGCAGGAGGTAGTGCTGCATCTGCGCCTTGAAGTCGCGTACTCGGGTGCGGTGGAAGTGCTGGATCTCAGCCAGCGTGGCACAGGAGATGATGTTGCAGCGCTCGTGGATGTCGTGTGCCGCCGGGACGTCTTTGTCCTTCTGGCTCTCCTTCGCTTTGGTAAGAGCTCCTGGGAAGAGAGGGTGTAAACAAGAGGTCAGAGGTCAAAGGTGTTCATGACACCTGAGAACTCGAATATGTCCAACCTGGAATCTCCCACTTCCCACTTTAGACCGTTCTCGCAAACTCAGCCGAATTAAAACAAACTCTTACTGTAAGTGCCCCCCCCCGCCTTCCAAAAAAAAAAAAACCCGGAAAGAAATTGTCCCGTTAGTGCTACATTCATTTTCCCAGTGGAGGCAATAATTCATAGTTAAAGACGCTGAAAATTATGTGAGCAGTTCGATAAACAAACCTCACAGAACGTGAGCAACATTTCAATTATCAAAGCACAAGCTGGTGTTTACCGATTTTGAAATCTAAACAGAAAACTCAAATAACTGAAAAGTCAAAGCTTTGATGTGTTCCTGGATCTTTCCCACTGGTTAACAGTTCCCACGCACAATATATAACTCACAACTTGGATTTCCAAACGCTGACTGGGACAAATCAGAGAAAACACCTCTAAATCTGGAATTCCTCCTCGGAAACTCGGTCAGCAAGTGACGTCAAATAAACAGCAAACTCTCCCTTCTTGTTATTTTTAATGAGTTATACTGTTTACAGTACATTTGCATATTTGTCACAACTAAATTACTCAGATCATCAAGCAAATTTTTATATTACACAACCCGAGTAAATACAAAGTGCAGTTCAAATGATGTGTGAAAAAGTATCTGCCCCCTAAACCTAATAACTGGTTGTTATCTTTGACTAGTCCACTCCAATCCTTAATTTTGTCTTTTTTCTTTTGAGCCATTCAGAGGTGGACTTGCTGGTATGTGTTTGGGATCAGTGTCCTGCTGCAGAACCCAAGTGCGCTTGAGCTTGAGGTCACGAACCGATAGCCGGACAAAAATCCTTCAGGATTTTCTGGTGGAGCGCAGAATTCATGGTTCTATCATTTATCGCAAGTCATCCAGGTCCTGACCATCACACTACCACCACCATGTTTGACTGTTGGTATGATGTTTTTTTAATAAAACGCTTGTTACTTTTACACCAGATGTAACGGGACACACACCTTACAAAAAGTTTAACTTTTGTCTCTTTAGTCACAGAATATTTGCCCCAAAGTCTTGGGGATATTCAAGATGTTTTTTGGCAAATGTGAGACGAGCCTTTGTGCTCTTTTTGGTCAATAGTGGCTTTTGCATTGGAACTCTCCCATGGATGCCATTTTTGCCCCCAGAGTCTTTCTGAATGTTGAATCATGAACACTGACCTTAACTGAGGCGAGTGAGTTGTTTCTCATCTGTTCTTGAATGTCTTTAGCTCATGTTGCTTCTTAAGATCTTTTAGTGTACTTCACTTTGTCAGACAGGTTCTATTAAAGTGATTTCTTTATTCCACAGGTGTCTGAATAATCAGGCCTGGGTGAGACAAGTTAAATTTAACTGAGCTTTCCAAAATTTACAGTTCATTCATGATTTACTTCTTCACACAGGGGCCGGCATGTTTGGTCAATTTTTTCCCCTAAATAAATGAAATCATCATTTAAAACTGCATTTTGAATTTACTCAGGTTTTCTTTGTGTAATATTAAAATTCGTCTGATGATCTCAATCATTTAAGTGTGACAAATATGCAAAAAAAAAAAAAAAAACTGAAGAAGGGGCAAATACTTTTTCACTAGACTGTATTAGCTTTAGATTATTGAACCAGACAGTTATGGAGACTACACGGTTCACTGCTTTCAGTTAGCTAGCTCATTGCTAACAAGACGAACATGTTTGTTTTTCCCACTTTGTTTCTCGAACGCTCAAAATAAAAAAAAATAAAAAATTTTTCTAATATACGACTTCCCGCTTCCAAGGTAATCTGAACAAAGCGTTATTTAGGACTCATTAACTTTAAAACATATTCCTCAGCTTTGAGTTAGCGAACACTCACTTTCTACGTACGTTTACATGAAAACGATCCGATTGAATGCTACATGCAATGCTACATGCTAGTTTCTATGAGCAAAGTTCCAATTTATGACCTCATTGTGGTTTTAGCTCATCCTCTTATATATCACCTTGTGTGATAAAAATATATGATAAATGTGTAGCGTGACGTTATAAAGAAAAATGAAGCTTGGAAGGAAGTAGCGAACCTTGTTGCTGCCTCTGGTAGATAACTAGAGTTAGCTTGTTTTACTAATCACGTCTGAAAATAAACTCGAGCTTTACTAGCAAAAGTGTAATGTGTAAAGTGTACGGCGTATTGAACAGCCTGAATGTACTGACTTTTACAGTTTCGCATCGGAACACTGGACAAAGACACAAATGACAGGCAACAAGGCTGGCTCGTTACTCGCTAGTTTGATCGTAGGATAGAAGAAGTTAGAAAATAAATGAATGCCATAATACGATGTGTTTCAGACTGGATAACCGGGCAAACGGGAAAATCATTAAATTGGACAGACATGGAGTCGCACTTAGTTATCATAATTATAGATGAAACTTATTGCATGATGGTGTAGTTGATAAGGTTAATAAGATTAATAAAATAAAATTTAAAAAAGATTACATCATCAATGAGAAAGACAAGTCACCAATTCTTGCCAAATAAGCTAAGGTAAAAAAGGCCCATTTTGGTACCTAAGATGAATTTATGAATAGAAGAGTCTTAATTAGACTTAACTAATATGATTAATAGTTAATTTAAATTAGAAGAAGTTTCATTAGTAATTCATTACAAACTGAGAGTTTTGGCATTGAACTGATACTGATCAGGGATCTGATACTGGGACGAACAGATTCACTGGAGGAAAAGCAAAGAAGAGAACCTTTTTTCATACAAGAAAAAAGCATGTGTGATTTACGTTTACAATTTATATTTGATTTTTGAAAAACACAATGGGGGCATAAATTAATGAATAAATCTCTTTTGTTTTGTTGTGCTCATACGTACTTGTATAGCTTTTGACTTTGATGTGGGTGGGGCAAGATAAAATTGATGGAAAATAATATATACATGTCTTAACATCTCTATCGGCAGCATAACTGTGTTTATGCTGACATTGTTATTATATTATAAGGCCGTTTGTGGGTAGTTGTGTATATCTTGCGAGATAAACACCAGGGTTGTGACCTGCTGGACTTTAATACAGCGGATGTAATTGTTTTGTATTAAAAATGAGTTGGACACTGGAGAAAGAAAACCTAAGCTGCACAAACTGGACATGAATAAAAGTCTCAGACAAACCAGCCTTTTCCACGGCACAAAGAGCAGGAATGTTTGGCAACAAAAACCTGGACCTGTGCTTTTTTCCGTTTGCCACAGGGCCAGTACCGAAGGTTCCACTTGGGTGGCTTTTTGGCCTGCTCAAAATAGGCACTCGGGGCGGAGCTAGCAGTTCTATTTATTACTGATTGGTTACGATTCCAACAAAAAATTTGAGATATTAAACACTGACTGACTTTTATCTAACATGAAAAAAGTATGAATAAACAATAAAAATGTAAAATGAATAAACAATAAAAAATATTAAAAAGAAGATGGTAAGCACTGAAACAAATCTAATAGTATAAAAGCATTACTGGTAATCATCAGACTAATCACCAAAAATATGGTTTAATCTAACAAATCACTCATTATTCAGCAGCTTGTTGAATAGCATTCGATCCAGCACATCTGTATTGTATCACATTTTGTTCTGTCGTGAGACTCAAACACAATGAAGCCACAGATTACTGCATCATTGTCATGAAATTGTACACATGCAATATGTGGGAAAAATTATCATGTGTAAAAGATAAAAATATTTAATCTGTCAAATTAATAAAATAATGGCAAGAAAACGTGTCAATGGTTTAAAAAAATAAACTGACCTAACACTTAATTGTGACAGTTATTAAGCTAAATTCACCTTGTCATGTTTAGACGCTCAGATCTGCTTACAAACAAATAACATAAGGATAAAACATTTCCTGCTTTTTGTCCTTTTTCGATGTTCATATTGACGGTGCTTAAGCAAGCCAATTAAATTTTTCCCCTAATGTGACCTCATATTAGAAGAGCCCCTCCCCCAGCTTGTCACTCATTTACATAAACACTGAAACAATGCATTTGGAGGAGGAGTGAAACTTCTTTAAAGCTTACTTTAAATTTATTTATAGGTAAAGAAATTCAGTCCATGAGATTACATTTTAATTAAATTGAATTTTTGTAATTTTATTCAATGTGTCATAGTTATGTATCGATTATTGTAATACATAAACTCCGCCCCTTTAAATAATTTGTTTTGTGAACAATTTAGAGCAGGCCACCTGTAGGATTATAGAGGAATGGCAACATTTTACCACCTCAAATACTAACATACTGTATATAATACTGTATTTAAAATGAATTAAAGACAAATGGAGTCTGTGTGCTGATACATGAATTGATGAAAGAATCACAATACATAAATGAATCTCTCACACCCCCATGTCTACATTCTAGCATATTTTACTCTGTAGAATTGATGTTTAACCCAAAGAGGTTTATGGTTTTCTCTTTAGTGTTTCATTCTTTTTTTCATTGTTTATGTTTGTTGGAGCTGATTCGGTTTGCTCAACCTGCTGACTTTCACTTTCAGTAAATAAATGAGTTCATCTATCTCTTATGGCTCGTTTAAAACCTCCTGAATACATCGACAGCAAAGGAAAAGGAAAAGCAGAAAAGAAGCTGGTGCACAGATGTAGAAAAGCAAGTTGCAATAGCATCCAAATATTGCAGTGTCTAAAAACCCTCTAACGGATTTAACAAATTAAATCAAACGTATCTGACTATGATGATACATCACATGTGTTATACGTCGTGTTTAAGTAAGCACAAAGGAAACCTGGTTGCGTTTGAGTTTGTCATGATGAAGTGATGGAGAACAGACGGCATGATCATGACTCAGCTCGCATGATGAGTCAATTTAACCATTTTTACCCCCTAAAGTTTAAATCTGACTTTTCAGAAACCTGAACTGCACTGCTCGACATTTATTCAAGCAGTGCCAGATAAGAAACTCTGATTTATGGCTTATGGAGTTTTTTGGAATTCAGGCTAAAAACTCTGGCCTCCAAGGCATCTGAATGTTACAGTAGTACACACTCATCAAGAAATTTTTTTCTTTCCTTTTTTTAAATTGAAGTTTACAGGTTAAACCAAAGATGGCGATTTCAAGGCCAAACAAAAAAATTGTTAAACTATGTTTCAAATTGAAATCCACCGAATCAAACACCCAAACTAACATAAGGTTGTGGTATTGTAAGCATTTTTATACCAAACTTTTTGTCAGCATCTGTGTGACCCAGCAGTGAACCCGATGCTCTCAGTCACTGACAGAGGGCCACTCCCATTTGTTAATTCATTAATTCAGCTTTAAAAATAAACTGAGAATTTGCTTAATGAAGCCAATCCATCTTTCAGTAGATATTAAATATACAGACTGACCAACAGATTTTGCACCATTCAGGTATTGTGTCTGCAGACGGTAGGCATTTTTAACCATTTGACCCATTATATTCACCACTAACGGTCAAATTAAATGAAAACAGAATTGCAAATTAATGTGTTAAAATTCTGTTAAAATAATGCAACCATGCACATTCAAAAAATTTCCCAAACCTTTCTGAACATGGATGATGTCTGGGAAGTTTGCTAGATGTCCCTGGTAAATCGCTAAAAGATCCGACACTGGATCCAGATCCTGACGAGGTTGTTCTGCAAAGTAGTCCCCGATGGTCTCGTAGGCGGTCCCAGTGAACGCCATCGCTTGGTTCAGCTTGCCCGAATACACCTGCTGGTCCAGTTCGAAGGCCTGCCCGAGCAACCGAAAGGCCTGTCCAACTTTCTGATACTCCTTTTTAAACCCAGTCATCTGCTTCCTGGCGAACTCGCCGATGGTCAGGTTGACTTGCACCATGTTCTCGTCCATCTTTTTGGTGAACGTTTTGAAGCCTTCCACTTTACTCTCCACCTCTTGGAGGTCAAGCGGGGTGGCCGGAGGGATGATAGTGAGGAAGAAGTTGGCGCCCACCAGGTGATCTTTCTCGGCCTTGCGCTTGCCCTGCTTCCAGGCTTTCTCGTCGCTGCTGCTGCAGGTCAGGAAGTGCTGGAAGACTTCGCACCTGGATAAAACCGGGTGGCTCGTCATGTGATTCATCCACCAGATCAGGCCCTTCCTACGTTTGCAAACAAATTCCTCCTCGAAGCGACCTGTGGCCTGCTTTTCGGGAAGGTGGGGAACTGAGATGACGGGGAAGCGCTCCACGAGTCGCGCGTACAGCCAGTCAAAATGTTTGTAGCGGCGGTTGACGGGGTTTTGCGTGTGGCTGGGCGTGAGGCCGTACGACATGTAACTCTTCATACCTTTGAATTTGGTCTGTTTGGTCGGATCGTCAATAGTGCACGTGAAAGGGTTTGGGCTCTCTTGCCATTCTGGACCGAACTGACCCATGACCACGTAGATTTGATCGCAATCCCTGACCAATCCGGACGCCTCACCTAAAACAAACGCCTCGCCCCCTGATTTGACAAAGGTGGAGAACCTGTTGAGGTTTTTCCCGACGGTCGCTGAACTTCGAGCTTGCTGGCCACCGCTGCCGCGTGATGACACCGAGTTGGCACGGATGGGCTGGTGTTTGTGCTGATGGACGGTCGGATCGTGAGCCGTCGCGCTCATCGTCGTCGGGTTGTCGTCCCAGTCGTCGTCCCAGTCGTCATCGCTGCCTTGGCTCGTCGGGTAACCGTGTCTCTGAGGGGTGGACTCAGTCGAGGTGTCCACTCTCACTTGGTAGGCATACTCACTTCCGGTCTTCGGGCTGTAGACGTTTCCAGCAGTCCCGTTGCCTTGTACTGAAAATCCTTCTTCAGTCCTTAAGATCTCCACGTACGACGCGGGGAAGAGACCCGACTCTCCTCGGCTGTTTGTGCCCTCCAACCATCCGTCCACTACATCCTCACTGTATAAAGTTAAAATCTCGTTTTCCACTACAGAAATCTCTCCGGGATTTTCAGAAATGAAGTCGTATAAAGCTCTCGCTCTGAGCGCCATAGTGTGTGTGTGTGTGTGTGTGTGTGTGTTTTTTTCCTGGGGTTTCTGCTTAAAGCGCAGCTGCCAAAGTTCCGTCGCGTTTTTCAAAACTTCTGCAAGTCCGTAAATTCCACCGAAACGCCTCGGAATTAGAGCGACTGCACTATTTTAACATGATAAAGCTTTTAAAGTTAGTTTGTGGACTGGATTAAAGTCGGGGTTTTGTTATTCCCCTGCCTCCTCCTCCTCCTCCTCCTCACTCCTGTTGCGGTCTGTGGCCGCAGTTAGTGATGGACGAGTCACGAGTCACGATTCATCAACGAACCGACTCTTTTCAACAAATCCCTAAAATTAGTCATCGAAATGGCTTTTATTTTGTCTTTATGCAGAATTTTAACACATAGCAAAAATATCTTTTTTTTTTTTATTGAATTGTTAAATATATTTAGTATATTTTCGTGCTTATATTACGTTTGTTAGGTAATATTATTTGCTATGTAAAGAATGTGTTATAAAACGTGCTCTTAAACGTTCTATTAATGTTTCCAGTTGAACATGTTATCCTGTAACATTGTTGTAATAAAAATTTTAATATGTGTTACGTTAATCTAGCAAATTAGATTTGATTCACTTAAACGAGTTTCGAATCAGTTAAACGACTCCCGATGCCCGAAGCTTTCCTCTAATCAAGGATGGAGTTAAACCTAAAATAGTGCTATATTACGTTTTTTCCTTTTAAGGAACTCCGAATTACGATTACAAAATACTTCTGGATCACACTGCATCAGACAGGTGAGGGAAAAAAAACCGCGCACAATTTGATTCACTTGAACGAGTCAGTATAAAAGAATCGAATCGGGAAAATGACTCCTGATGCCCAGTGCAGGAGTATAATCGAGGGTGGAGCTGGCATCACACTACTGCAACGTCAACCCCACCAAAACTAAACCAGTTCTTAACGATTTGACATAAATAAGTATGGTAAAACATTAAAACGGAAAACAATTTTTAAAATGTATTTATTTACAATTACATACATACATACATACATTACTCTGCATCTTTACTATTAAAAAAAACTATAAGCCAATGGAGTGTGTGGTCAACTCCCTGCCGCTCCTCACCCTGCTCCAATGTTTCAGCAGATATATTTACCCCCCACTGTATGAAATTAAAGGTGCTGATGATGCTGTCTTCTGTTACATTTGATGAAACTGCCTACTGTTACACAAAGAGGGCCGCCTGCTACACCGCCTACCTGGTGCACTGGCCACCAGCAGCAGGCCAAACTGATTTTTTTTTAAAAAATACAGTATATGTGTATATATAGGTGTTTCGCCTGCCATGCGGAAGGCCCGGGTTTGATTCCCAGCCAGTGCCCAAAACCCCCAGGCACTGGATGCAGTGCCGGTCCCAAGCCCGGATAAAATGGGATGCATGAAGGGCATCCGGCGTAAAACCTGTGCCAAGTTGTTGTGTGGACTGGATGTTCCGCTTTGGCGACCCCTTGTCGGGAGCAGCCGAAAGACCAACAACATAGATATCATGTCGTTCATAATATGTAAAAACAATTAAATAATTTCAAAAAGACTATATAAATAGTTAATTATCATTATAGAAGAATATTTGCATGCCTTTTTTGAATTAATTACATTTTATTGTAATTTGTAGATTTGTACATTTCATCTCATTTTACATTTTTCTTAGTGCAATTTATCTTTTATTGCAGTAAAATCTTTCTTCCTTTTCTATCCTATTTTTCCTTTTCAGGTCATGCTGTTATGGTTGTTTATGTGACGAATAATGATTGAATTTGAATTTAATTTGAACACGTTACTGATAAATAATACAAAATATTTAAATTACATATTAGATAAATTGCTGTGCTATGAACGGGGTAATTATACACAAAAAGTGTATTTATATTTTATAAAATGTTTATATTTTATAAAATGTCTTGAATAGGCTTTATCTCATGCAAAAAGTCCTGCTATGCCCCCCCCCACACACACTCTTTTGCAATCATATTAGGACAGGCATGCTACTGATTACACTTAAATAATCTTATAACATATTGATTTCTAATCAATGATAATAGCATATTTCTGCAATATAAATCCTTATAACCATATTTATTGTTTCATCTTCATGATATTTAATAAAGATTTTCATACTTCAGAGATGTGTTCAGAGATGATATACCATTTAAAATACTGTATAGGAAAATATATTGATTACACTTTTATGAATAAAAGGCAAGTTATCATGAAACAAATTATTTATTCAATTAGGTTGCTTTACATTTACTTTAACTGTATGCCTCAGTTTTTAGACGTTGTAATTATTTTATTTACCAGTAGATGGCGCCACAACAATACACATTGTGACACACGCTTGTAGCCAATTCGGCAACCGCTATGCCATCTTGGAAAGGGCAAACATAAAAAAATATGAATTTAATATACATCAGCAAGCGTCTTCTCTAAAATTGCTCATACTTTATATGTGTGAGAATCGCCGACATCTTACACCAGGAGGACGAAGCAGCAGTTTTTAAATGTTAAAGCCGGCACAAGATTTATTTATTTATGACAGGATTAGGATTTTTACTTTACATCTGTAAATTTAAAAACACACATGCCAAATATTAAGAAAATTAAGTAAGTTTGGCATGTGTGTTTTTAAATTGATTTATCATAATGTAAATTTGTATTGTCATGTAGGTTAGCTTTGTTACTTATAAATAAACGTTGCTTACACACAAATTAACTTGGATTTTGTGAGTGTCATATTATTGCTATTTTTATGACATGTATTCTTTTATTTAAATTTAAATAACCATGATTTGTTTTTGTTTTTTCAAGTAAGCTATAAAGTTTGGTGGGTAAATGTACAGTGCTTTTCTTCCAAAATATTTTGGTAATAAATTAAATGTACATAGCGTCCATATTATCCCCTTTCTGCAACCTATTTTTTTTTAGGATTTGGGCTAAATTGTAATAAACAATGTTTATATATCTGTAATCGCAACACCGTTTATAAACTTTATGCATTCTAGACCTCTCCAAGATGGCGTACGCCTCGACGTGTCACTGTTGCTAGCACAGCTCAGCTACAGTTCGCTACGAGGCGCGGAAACGACCTTGATCACGTGAACAACCAGGTCTCTCCCCCCCGCCCTCCGATTGAGAAAACGCTAGAGAATGGCACTAGAAAACCAAATAAACACTAGAAAACCGTTCAGTTTTACAGAAGGAATATAACTTTACCTCAAATATCATTTCATAAAGCACACTTGATCGGGTTTTATGATAGCTTTAGTTCGATTAGCTTTATCTCCGTCCGCGTGACGAGAGGTTAAAGTCTCGCGAGAGGATCGACGTGAAGCGGTGCTAGCAGTTTTATTAGCCTGCTTTAAACCCTAAACACACTGATACTGAGACACACACACACACACACACTAGCTGTAGTTTTGTTGATTGTTTCATTTTAATTGTTTAAATTAAACGAAAAGCTATGTTGATGAATGTATAATAAGATATTTTATATCTTAAAATCTATAGAGGGAAAAGAAGGCTGGTTGTTTTTATTGTGAGGGATTTGATAGCTAACGTTAATGTTTTTCTATCACAGAGAGAGGCGGGGAACATAACACACACACACACACACACAGACTGCATTACTTTTTGGATGCAGTCGATTTATACGGACAATTCTTTAGGAAGTCTGATTCTTCAGCCTGGATTTCACTTTCCTGAAGACGGCAGCGAGATTCCGAGGCGTTACATGGATTATCTGGTAAAGTAACACAAAACACAGCAGAGACTTTTACCTCAGAATGGAGCTCTGGAGCTAACAGCTTTAGCTCGACGCCTTCCTTCGGTTCTGAGCTGCATTTAATTAATATTAAACAATAAAATACATAAATAGTTCAATTTAATAGAATACATATACATTGTACCGGGTTTAAATAACCATTTTCAACAAAATATCACTGCATTTCACTTTGCATTGTTTCATAGAGGTTTCATATCTTACTTGACAATCAATTTAATAAAATTTAGTTTTTTTAAAAATAGTATCCTAGTACAATATTTTCCTATTTTATAATGAAAATAGTCAAAATATTATTATGCCCCTCCCCCCCCCCCCCAACTGTGCACCTAACTTTCTCATTTTCAAAATTATTGGAATAATTTTTCATTTCCAAAACATTAGCAGTAAGTGTTGTAGATATGCTTCATACTGTAAGTTATAGCCGTATAAGTGTGAATACTATCGTAAAAAACAAAACAAAAAAAAACACAATGTGTATTTTAAGCATAAAAATTCCAAATAGTTATTATGCATGCTAACTTTGGACATTTCCAATATTAATGGCACCCTTCATAAACATAAGCAATAAGTGTTGCAGGTATGTTTCCTAAGTTATTTAAGTGTGAAAGGTAAAAAATAAAAGAAATTATTTTGCGCATAAAGAATTAAAGTAATTGTTATTAAATGTTATATGTTTTAGATAGATATGAAAAGGAAAAAAGTGAAAAGATAAAAATCTGAAAAATGTATTAAAAAAAACTAGTCAAATGATGTAATTTGTAAAAGAAGATAATATTAAAATAAATTTCTGTTAAAATAGTAAAGTGTTTCTTATTTTTTATTTAAAATTTGTCCAAAAAGTAAAACACTGCTTTTAAAATAGCAAAAGAATCTATTTATTTAACATCCTATTTATTAAAAAGCAAAACAAATGTATATTAATATTTAATAGAGCATAAACTCCACAAGATCAGTTTTAGTTTTAAGATTAAAAAAAAAAAAAAAGTGAAATCCTAAATGGTCACAAACTATTAAATTCAGGGGTTTTTTTTTGTGCATGGATTGGGGGGCGGGGGGGTGATGTTGTAACCTTCTTGCAGATGTAACCTAGGTTTGTAATCCTGTTGCTCAGCAGAGTGTGCAGCGTGGTCGGTCTTCACAAACACTTTGTGTTCCTGTTTTTTCTTTTTTTTGTGCTAGAATATTTATTGAAGCTGATACCTCAAAACTATCATTTTGCTAAAAATTGCCTTTCACAGTTTTTAGAGTAAATACGTATATTTAGAAACTTCCCCACTGTGTGATGAATAAGGATATCTTATCTTATTAAAACATGTCGCGTATTGAATTCTTTGCCACATTGTAGTATTGAACTTTCAGTACTTTGTGCGTTGCCTTTTTGTTATTGATGTACATAAAAGCGAAGCTTAGCATGTTTATTGTGTTTTGATTCCAAACAGAGCTTGTGAATGCAGTAAGGTCGCTATCTAGCATGCGCTTACCGATGCATTATAACCTAGTTGCGTCTGCGTTATTATAATACAACACAATGTTGTTATAAATGAAAACCTCACATTATTGTTTATGCTAAAGTTATATTTAGGAGTACAGTGGTAGGTTTAAAAACACCACACGGCTCAGGGCAGGTATTAAATCATTACATGCTTGTAGAGGCTGCAAGATTAGTTTTTAATGTTCTTGTCCCTTAGTGTTAGAGACAATACTGTAATAGATTAAAACAAGTAATAGTTTTTGATGTTTCTTACTCCATCAGTTAGTTATTAATATATGATATGATAACATATTTATACAAAAAACTATAAAAGTGTGGTGTTCAGTGTGTGTCTTATTGTTATGAGCAACGATAATAATTTAGCTTATTTTTAAGATCTGTCATTAAGTGTTATTAGATATATTACAATACGGTAATGTATCTAGAAAAGAATCTGGTGTTTCAGAACTGCCTCAGTAAAAATAGTAGAGATGGGAGAAAATATTGATTTAGTGATGTATCGTGATTCTTTTGGTGGCAATTCATGTATCGCTACGCTATTTTTGAAAAATAATTTTGTAGTTTATGTCTGCATTTAAGGTGCAGTGTTTCCCAGCATTATCACTATAGGGCTGGCAGCATGGTGACTTAGTGGATAGCACTATTACCTTGCACCTCCAGGATCCGGGTTCGATTCCTGCCTCCGGTCTGCGTGCATGCAGATACGGGTGACTGGGTGTGGCTTGGTGTATTTCGAACACCCTTAGCCAGATTCAACATGTAACGATTTGACTTTTGTCAGACATATGGCAAACATATGGATTCAAATCACAGCTGAAGATGTGGCAGTGCTTTTTTTCCTGATTATATGATGAAGATTCTTAACTGATACGCCTACGACTAAAGAAAATTACAGTGAGTTTACAATCTGGAAAGCTTGTGAAGGAAACAAAGAAATGACAGTATCACTGTTAACATTAGTTTAATCATAGCTATCTTGTAAGCTTGCTATCGTCCTATTAGTTGAGTTTAGACATATCTTTGTAGTAACGTTCACACTGAAATTTTAATTAAATTCAGTCAGTTTTTATCATTGACCATTTTTGGCAGCTTTGGGAATAAAGCAGGTTCTGAACATTGGAGGGTGTTAATTTACTTAACTTACAGCCTTTTCCAATGCGTTTGTATGTTTGTTTGTTTTTTGTCTGAGGCAGTGTATAACATGACAGCATCACCATTTTATTTTGGTATGTTGTAAAGAAAAGGCGGGGGGGATGCATGGAAGTGTGGCTACAAAGGAGACGTGTAGAAATACAGATTAATGAAAAGCTTCTGTCTTTGGATTAGTTTGCTCTCATGCGATAGGATGGAAAAAAAACAACAAAATGGAAGTCTTGTCGCTTCTGTACTTCGGCACATTGTGACAAGTGTTCTCAAAATAGAAGCATTTCCTCTAGGAAGACGACCTGGACATTCTGGCCTTTAACCGGCCGCGGCTGATTTAGGATCACAGCAAGCTCGAGTGTCCGTGTCTGCAGAAATTCCTCCGCTGATCAAGGAGAGAAATTTCTGCTTGTGTTTGGGATTTTCTCTGAATAATGTCTCATGTCCTCTGGGGTGGTGATTTTTTTTCCCCTTCAGAACGTCACCTTGTGTCAAGTATCAAGCATAAATGTTTTGTTGTGATTGTTGATGTTATCAGCGCAGATATAACATGTAAAGGAATAATGCACAACACCATGTATGAAACATATGGAGGTTGTGTGATGTGTTGGCGTCTACAGAGAGTTTTCTGCTTATAACAGCAATTTGCCAAAGGTTACAACGGTTAATTTATTAACCAATCGCACGTCATTTGAAGAGAAGCAGTTAAGTATTAATGTTGTGGAACGATCGAGAGACAAGATAGTTCCTGTTATAATTGACATTACCGCCCCCCCCCCCCCCCCCCCTCTCTGTCTCTCTCTATCTCTCTCTATGTGTTTCAAAGTTCTGACCCTGGAGACCCCTTCCAGAAATGTTAAATAAATGTCTGTAAGGGAAGAAGAAAAAAAAACTTACTATGTCAAGAAATTACTTTTTCAGATAACATAATCTTTTTTATCTCTTTATTAAAAGTCCATGTGAATAATTTTTTTTCATGGAAATAAAAATAAATAATAGTGTTACACACACCTTCTGACCAATCAGATTTGAGAATTTGACCATACTGTGGTATAAACTTTTAGTAACAGGTCGAGTTGTGATGAAAGGGATAAATCCGGAAAACTGATGACTCTTGATGACACTTGCGGTGATGACTCTTATTATTGTATTTTATAGTATTATAGTATTTTACGTTAAAGTGGTCAACAAAGGAGGAAAATGCATTCTAAAACTCCGAAAGTGAAAAATCAGTTTTGATCTAAAAATTGAGCAGTGAGGTTCACTCTGTGAGCATGGCCACATACAGAAAAACAAGAGATGTTTTGTTTGTGCAATTTAATTTTTAGCATTTTTTTGATTGATAGACTTGTTTTTGTCATTTCTCCAGTTCAGAAATTATGACAAAATGAGATGTGTGTGTTTTCTGTATGGATATGTTTGCAAGATTTGACCAGATACCTTTTAATTTGTCTGTTTTTTTTCTAGTTGGACTTCTTGAATCCTTGCCACTATTGATGAACTAATGAGCGTTTCCATGTTCTATTTATTTTCCCGCCCATTCCCACATCACTGTGGACTTATCATACCGGCATTTGCGGAATTTTCCACAAATCGGTGCCATCCTGATGCTCGTTCACATTACAGGTGGATGGAAAAATATCCTATGGTATTCAGTGGGGTCTCTGTGTGAGTTTCCTTCCCTATCAGATGGATTATAAGCCTCGGCCTGTATGTTTGGCACGGAGATGACTTCTGTTTTCTGTTTTCTCAGACGCTCAGAGTTTCCTTCACACTGCTGACCGTGGTGGCTTAGTCATACGTAATGTTATTTAGCATGGATTGTGTTTTTATGACGGATAGCTAACTATTAGATTTTTTGTTAGGTTTGTGTAGACATCTTTGTCATAACGTTTGTCCGTATGTTTCTTGATTTGATTATAATGTGATCCTCTGTATGTCTATATCACTCAATCAACAGTAACAGGTGTGTTTCCCCGGGAAGGAATATTCATGAAATTTATGATCAGACCTCTCAACCTTGCAGAAACACAAGAAAAACAAAGGCAGTGTTTCTTTTTTAAGACACAGTAACACCACAAGAGATTAGCGATAATTAATGCTGGCAGAATATAAGTGCTCAAGGGTTTCTCCTTTAACATTAGCTCCCAGTGGAACAAACTCACACGAATGGCTTGCAACAGACTGGTCAATTTTTTTTAAAGATTATTTAATTGTCCTCCTGATTAAATGTTTCTCATTACCCATTAGAGATGTAATGATCAGTGGATATGAAAAAGGAGACCAAATCTTAAAAAGTATGGAAACATTTTATAGAAAATAAACCAATAAAAACAAAATCAATCCAGATTCTGTAAAACAGAGTTGTCATTTCGTGGCAGCACTATGGTATGAACCTCTGACACACATCTCTAATGGTACTTCGCGTGGGTAAGTTTTCAGATCTTGTTTTTTCAGTGATTGACTGCTTTATGGTTTAGTCAACTGGCGTTTGCATTATGATTGCTCAGCAAACAATATTTCGGTTATGTTCATTTATGCATTTAAGGGATAAATCAGGTTTTTTAAGTCTGTTTTAAATGAATGTTGAGGTGCATTTAAGTACATTACGATAGGTCTTGGTCATTATAGGTTTTTCTTCTCTTCACACCGAGTGTGAACTTTGTCACCTGGTGTACGAGTAAGTAATCCGGGCCGATTTACACAACCCTCATTTCGGGCAAAAACACATTGTAAAGGTTAGCTGAGGCTCATATGAAGCTTCTGCAGTCCCACTGAGATAAATTTAGTTGTATCTTTCAAAGTTATGATGTATTTAGTACAATTTAACACTTTTAAACGTAACTTTCCCCCCCCCCCCCATGAATAGCCCCATATGGCTACCCAGAACTAGTTGTGTATGGCTGGTTCAAGGGAAAGAACAGCATTACATTTGAAACTTAAGTTTGGTTTTTGTACTGCTGAGGCTTCAACACCTGTGGGTATGTACTTACATGCATCTCAATTTAGATTTTAGATAGACTTGAAAAAACCCAAACTATTCCTTTAAGTGGAAATAAATCGGTGACTTGTAGGAGCAGCCTACACTGTCTCGTCCATTTTGAATAGTAAACCTTTTCCAATTAACATTAGCTAATCAGTCTGTGGGTTGGAGCATGTATCAATAATTCTGTTGTAAGATATTTAATCAGTTAAATGGTTTAATTGGCATTAGGCAGGACTAAAGGGTGACATTCACAGGTGTGCAGACTTGAGCAGCTGAGGTTAAACATTCACTGGAGCGCAGAACAGGTGCCGCGACAGATGGAGAGTATGACAGAAAGAATTGTTGAATAATCAAAACAAAAAAGGACCGAATGCTATTCCAAATTACTCACCTTCTCTGAAACCATTCTACAGTATATTATTACAGATTCTGTTGCCAATGAAGTGCGCTTTGATGTAAATACAGTATACCTTGCACTCAGTTTGACTTGTGTAAACATTTTCCTGTGAGAATTTCAAGTGAGGCTGAATGCTAAGAGTTTTAATTTATTGTTAAATGTTTTTGAAATTCTCTTTAAAGTCCTATTCAGATGGGAATAGTTTTATACGATAATTTAATTAAAGTAATGTTGTTACTTTTAATGCCTTTAATCTTCCATTTTGTTTTGTAATCTACACATATTTTCATTTTCCCTTTAGGGCTTGTGTGTGTCAAAATGGTTCATAAAAAAACATCATACTGTCACACCATTATACGTTTATAACCTCTGTTATCATGCTAACATTACTTATTAATAATTGTGAGTAATATATAATAATTAATAATAATTATGAGCATTATGTTTGGGTTGTGATCAGGGTCTGAAATTCATGGTTTGACTCACTGGACAAATTAGTGCTGGATGGGGAAAAAAAAAACAAAAAAACAAATCGAAAACAATCCTTACCTGCAAAAATAATAAATTTCATTTTAGTGAGTCATACACATTCCTCTCAGCACATTTAATTGATATGATAAAGTTTTATGTTGAATGCAAACTAAAAGAGCAAGTCAGAGCACATATTTAAGCAAAATTAGTTTTATAAAAAATTTTAAATGCACAGAATTTTCAGACTCCCACCCTTCAACTTACAAATAACATGATGTAGTTTGCAGCACTCAGCGATGGAGTGAAGGGCAATTTTGCTTCCTTTTCCCCTGCTCTCAGAAGAGGGAGGATTTAATGCAACATAGTGCATGAAAAATAAAAAGAATAACCAGCTTCATTGTCAGAGTTTTCATGTCAGCGGTGTAACCACAGTGTAAACAAAAGCTATGGATACCATTTAGGGGAAAAAGTGAGGTGAGGCTCTAATAATAAATCTGCCTATGTGTGTGCTTAATGACTGAGGGAGTGACAGAAAGAGGAAAAATAAAGTGCGAAGTGATTGATTTAGGTACGTTTATTAAATGTTAGGCTCACTCTGAATACACTTTGTCAGTCAAGGATGCATCGCCTGCAACCCGCAATATGTTCTAATTATTATCATCCAAACCTGTCCGACCCGATGGCATGTTCAGTAACAGGTCGCAGGTTGCGGGTCGATCCGGCCATCACTGGTAGTGAAACACCGTAACCTCCAAACCACCATTTCTAACAAAAATTTGTCCTTTTGGCACTTCCTTTTTTTCTTCACTGGCCGTGTGCTTTTGTTTGGAAGGTTTGGCTGACTCCTTGTAAATATCGCCACATACTGGCTAGCTACTTAGTTACCCTGAGGCTAATGCTAGCTAGTAGCAGATAAGTTGCAGCCAGTAGAGCAAACAAAAGTGGTGTGGTGGTTGTTGTTTCTGTTCCTGAGCCGGAGAAAAAGCTACATATTCTACAGCTTCACTAAAACGAAGACTTAAAAAGGTTGTGTAATTAAGTTTTCTTTGCACAAACATTTAACCTCGATGTGGCAGACGGCCCTCAGTGAAAAATCTGCTTGCATTTAGAGCTTGGCAGGTGTTAATTTCAGACCCTGGATATGATGGATCTTGAGACCAGTCTGTGTGAGGAATCCGACATGTGTTTAGACACGTCCATGCTGTGTTCGGAGTCATGAGTGTTATGAAACCGTTTCCGCTGCAGAATGTACACATTAAAAAAACATAACTCTAGTTTTCATACTAATGCCGTTTTATGGCTATTAAGTCAGTAATAATCCTGAAGTGGTTCATCTTTCGTTTTGTTGTCTTCAAAAATGAAAATAAAAAACATCACCTCATCAACTGCATATTCTTATTGATTACTCACCACATATGCCAGATATGAACAAAAATATAATTTTTATCATCAATCTCAGGAAAATTTCTACCTTACATGATATGCAGTATGATATAGTTTTCGGTGATGTTTTGTTTAATGTCTACAATTTTATTTTATTTTAATTTTATATTTAAAGAAAATGTATTTATAAAGATTTGAAAATATTTTTTTTTTAAAAAGAAAAGATTTTAAAAGAAAATATTTAAAAATCTGTCTTAAAAGGAGCTTTCCGGTTTCCAGTCACAAAATATGATAAACACAATTCTAAAAATAGATCAGTATTGTATCCAGAGATCATATTTAAATTGAAGCACTTTTTTATAATTCCATCATTCTAAACTATTCATGAATTATTTAAATCATTGTTTCCTTTCATTTTAAACTTAGCAACATAATGTTTTCTCAGGAGGTGACCGCCCCGTCCTCTAAACCTCCCTCCGATAAAATCAAATAAACACCAGTGAGTGTCGTACCAAGTTTCAAAATCAGTTCTCCTCTTTGTGTGTGTTGTTTGTTCTCAAAGACGTTGGTTTTTGTTTTTTTAAATTTTTTTTTATTTCAGACTCTTGTTGGTTGAGGCACTCAGTGGGTGGCGAGTGCAGGACGTTCTGCTCGAACAGCTCTGTAGTAGCTGCTGAGAGCTCGGGGGTAATGGGGGTCATTAGTGTGCCCTGTTTGAGCTTCTTGAGCTGCTCTTAGTGCTAATGGTGCGTTTAAAAAAAGCCACGTAATCAGCTCGATCTCTTTTAATAGGAGCTCTGTGACTTGGGGCTAGGTTTTATTTTGACGACTCTGCTCCAAAATCAGGGGAAATTAGAATGTGTTGTAAAACATGTTTCTAAAACAAGATCTACAGGATTTAATACAACTTGAACAGTCACAATGAGGATGTGTTGTGCAGTGTTTTTGTGCTAAGACCAACCTGTTGCCTGTTTGTCAGCTTGGTGAAGCAGATCATATTGGCTGAGATGTTTGGGTGTCTTTAGTGCCTACCAGCGCTCAGACTGTGTGAAGATGGGCCGTTCAGACTTTGAGCCGGTTTCTGTATGAGTCTCGGCTCTCATTTGAATAACCCAGCCTCTACCCGAGTATTTCGCCACCCATGGGCTGGCTGAACAGACTGAACATGTCCGAATGGTCAGCATTTTGTTTTTACTTGCTAACGGCACAGCTGTCCCACAGTCATGAGGAAGGCTAGGAGTAGGCACCGGGGCTGCTCTATTGTGGGCTGCACAACATCAGCTACCTGGCTCAGAGGACTGAAGAGCTGCCTGCATGGATTAACTTAAGCTAAAGCCTGCTGGAGTTCCAACCACTTTTTGGCGCAATACAACTCTGGACTCGCCACCAACCTTTTCCTAAAAAATGGATCAGTGTCAGCTGTCCTTGGTCAAACCGTAGTCAAGGAAAGTCTAAGCATTTTTAAAAAATAATCTTTGGCTGCATATTACAAGCTAACAGCAGAGGTAAATATTAACAGTAAGATCCTTGTACAGTTGTCATATCGTTGTATCATTGTCATTTGGAACAGTGTCCAGTCAAGGATATTGGAGCGGTCAAGATCCGCTAGTAAACAAATACAGTGTGATTGAGAGTTGCAGACTGCTTTACAAAATTGACTATACTTTGATTCATTCATCGATGAAGTTTGGTTAAATAACGTTTGATACACAGTTGAGTAGTATGGAGCTGCTGGTGAAATATGCACTACAACAAGCAGACCGTATGTCCGTAGAGGATGTGAAAACGTACAAAGAATCGCCAAAGTAAAACAAAGCGAAGAACTTGTAGCGCGGCCACATAAAAGGGCAGTTTAAATAGTAGGGGAATGATTAAAGAGCTAATGTTGCTCACCTGCGCCAGCAAACGTGCCCTATCCGGTTTCAATTGTCCCCATTGACAGTGTTGGTCCACACGGGTTAAGCTCTCGCGCGCATGTGTCGGTGTGCCGCGAGGGAACCCGGAAGTCGCGTCGGGTCACGTGTGCCGGTATAAAGCCGGAACCGGCAAACCACCCGACACGGAGAGATGAAGTCAGCGCGCTGCTTTTGTATTGAGACTGAGCGATTGTTTGTGGATCATCAGTGGATTATTATTCCCTGTCTTCATTCAATTCCCAGCTCCTTCCGTTTCTCGTGCTCCCGGACTTAACATCTTTTACCGGTGAGATCGAGCCATCTCTCCAGCTCACCATTTCATACACAACAATAACACTCACTCTGGACTACCATACACACACTCACACACCCACAAACACCACACATACACCACACACACTGTTTATATTTGTATATATTTTGTATATATTGGTTTTCGGTGCACCTTGTTTGTTTATTTATTTGTTTGCCTTGTATAATACACTTTGGATTGGTTTAGTAATTGTTTTTGTGTCGCGTCTTATATTGTCCCGCCGCGGTTGCGCAATACCGGAAGTATTGTTTACAAGCCTATATTTTGATTCTCGACCCCGTAGCAAAGTAACTAGTGGTTTTAATAAATCCAAGCGTTACAAACTGAGCACTCCAAAACTTTCAGTTGTATCCATGAGTGAGATTTTGTCAGAGCGTCTTACATGTTATAAATGAGCAGTTTGGTGGCACTGTATTGCACAGCCTGAAACTAATGGTGTCCTGAAGCCTAAGTGAGGGTAAAAATTGTCCTGGCGGCAGTAAATATTGGCTGCAGTTCCAGTGGCAATAAGTACAGGGTAGAGTAAAAAGTTGTCCAGGGTGTGACAGTTGGTCAGGAGCAGTAGAAATAGGATACAAATTAGGAAGAGTGCAGTAAGTCTTGACCCAGGGTGGTAAGAATGGTCAATGGGTGGTAAGAAATGACTTGGACCCAGTAGGGAAAGGTCTGGATGTGGTAAAAACCGGGGGCGAAGTGTAGTAGAAATTGGCCTGGAAGGCAATAACGGGTGGCCCCGGATCCTGTGAAAATAGGCACAGAGATAGTTGAAAAAAATTCAGTAAGAATTGGACTGGTAGGGAAAAATTGGGTAGGAGTGGTAAATTGGCTGTGAGTAATAAAAAAAAAATGACACACGGTCAGTAGAAAAAGGGATGAGGGTGGTAAAAATTGGTCTGGGGCAGTAAAAAGTGGCCTGCGTACAGTAAAAATTGCTCCGTCACAGCAAAAATTTGCCTGGTTTAGTAAAAATTGGCCTGGTAGAAGTCTTCCCATCTGTAATAATAACTGGTTTTGTTTTATACTTGAGCCTGCTCTTAGTTTAACACTGCTACTTACATACACTGCCTGGGCAAAAGAAAAGAAAAAAAAAAGCTGCATACTCCAAGACTTCGTTGATCACCTTTAGCACACTGTAGTGTCCAGTTCAAGTGTGAAAATGATTCCTCATGCTCCTGTGCTCTCTTTCACACTCTGAGTTCTGGAATATACCTATGCTATCAGGGAAGAGAAACTCCATAGATGTGATAACCTGGTGATTCAGTACATTCAGGTGGTCAGCTGACTTCATTTTATTGCCTCATAACGTTGCTGAGTCTAGACCTGAGCTACTGATCAACTCCAGATCATAACACTGTTACTTTCACTATTAACCATAGACATGAGATCTGCGATTTCTGTGTGTATATATATAAATATATATATATATATATATAAACACTGTTTTAATGTTTATAAACAACAACGACATGATCACAGCATGTTTTAATTACAGAGTATGTTAGCGTTTTAAAGTGTATAAGAAAAGGACTAAATTTTAAAAAGCTCAAATTCAAAAGTCCACAACACTAACTATATCAGATAAGTGTGTGTGTGTGTGTGTGTGTGTGTGTAAAGAAGCAGATGTTGTAGTCAGTGGGTGTGTTTCAGACCCGAGCTGTACTCGAGTGAATCATTAACCTGTTACAGTCACCTTAAGAGAGCTGAAGGAGTTTCCGTCTTTTCCTGCCCCCACATTTTTACTGCCCCGACCCACACGTGACCCACACGTGACCCAGAGCAGGCAGGAAGTCCTTGGAAGTACCTACGTGTCGTTAAGAAGTCCTAGATAAAATCTTGATCAGTGAACAGCGTATTGCGTAACCGCTGTGAGATCCTGCGGCTGCAGTCACTCATTTAACACATTCCTGGGAAAAAAAGTTTTAAATAATAATAAAAAAATGACATGCCAAATAAATAATAATTTCCAGTTTAATCTGGAGTCTCCTAGGCAGAAGTAGAATTGTTCTTCAGGTTTAGACGGAGCCTGAGGGGGTCATTAACCTCCTGCTGAGCTCAGTGTAGCGCCGTTAGCCGCGACACAGGTGATGATCACGAGGCTTTGTGTGAGATAACGTGAGGACATTGTGTGTGTGTGTGTGTGTGTGTGTGTGCAGCGTAGTAATATTCCTGAAGGATGAAGTTGATTATTTTCCTCCAGTAGCGTTCCCCGTGAGTGTTTTAGTCCTTTTACACTCCTGTGATTTCATTGTTGCATGTAACGTTTGTTCTTGTTGTCACTTGCGCTATAGCAGCTGCACACACTCGTCCCCTCACTTCACTCTTTCTCTTTACATTAATAAGACACAGTGATCTTGTCATGTGACTGAAAAACGTCACCGAAGCGTAAACTCGTCTGTCCTGAAGATGTGTTCGTCATCAGAGCCTCAGGTTGCCGCCTCGTAGCTTTTTCTCACTCGTTTGCTGGTTTTAGTAAATGGTGCGAACAGCGTCCTTAACCCGAGGCGGATCATGCTCTCTGTCGAGGACACGCGGACGTGAGACGCGCACACAGGAGACGCGCCGTGTCCTTAAATGGTAATAAGATTCACTTACACTGATAACTATTAAGTGTCCTTGATACGAGCTCTCGATGTTCACACACACACACACACACACACACACACACACACACACACACACACACACACACACAAATATGAGTTAAACTAAAATGTGGGAACAAGTTGTATCCTGTACACACGCAGTAACATCACGATCGCCACTGAATGTCACGGCCACGCCCTAATCTTCTGACCAATGATGATGATGGTGTGCTGTAAGAGCAGTCACATGGTAGAAACGTTCTAGAAATATTATCTGATTGTAAGGTGAAGGTCTCCGTCTCCGGAGCTGACGGTTTGTTTCTCCACACAGAGCTCGGGCTGCTGTTGAAGTCGTGTATAGACCAGGGGCAGCTGGTTCCCGATGACGTCATCTCCCGCCTCATGTTGGCCAGCCTCCGAGAAATGGAGCAGAGCAGCTGGCTGTTAGACGGTAAACCTCCCTCACACACACACACACACACACACACACACATTACAAAGCCATCATTTTAGGCTGCAGGGACACGGGCGCGGGTCCGAGCCTGGTTTATGTGCATGTGGGCGTGGTTTCAATTGGGTGAGGAACCAGAACACATCACCAGTGTGTCCCGTCTCTTCAGAGATCTGCTCTGGGTTTCAGCTGTGAACATGTGTGGTGTTAGAAAGGATAAACTGTCATGAGGAGGGAGGGGGAGAGGGGGGGAGGGGGGGGAAGCGATGAGTCCGCAGGTGTGTGAACAACCGGAGAAATACTCATCAGAGAACTACGACTCTACAGAAACATTGTGTCTGAGAATTTACAGAGAAACTCGTCTGATCAACTGGGAGGAGCTTCTTCATGCAGGAGAGCAGCGACACGACGCCCTGCAACGCCCAGCGACTCGACACCACACACTGCATCGGTGGACGGTGGCAGCGCGTCGGCTGGCCGAGTCCCTCGGCACTCTTCACCCCGACTGAACATCAGACTGAAGTGAGGAACTTCTCACAAACACACAACACCTGAGAGACGCTGCACTACAGCCCCGGAAAAACACCACAGAAGAAGAACACGGCGGTGTGGTGATGCCAGGGGGTTGGCGGCTTCATGCAGACACTGCACGAGAGGAGGGACACGCAGCTGGACATGCAGTGTTATTCACTTTACGACTGTCTGTTCCAATACTTTTGCTCACCTAAGTATGGAGACGTCTCCAGCCCAGGTGTCACGTTCTGATGTTTTGTCTTTTGATCTCAAACCTGAACATCTTCAGTGTAGAGCAAAAGCAAAGACATTGTGTTCCAATACTTTTGGAGGGGAACGTGTACAGGGCGTAAGATTTAAAACATTAATTTGTCAGTGATATTAAAATAATAAAAATAATTTCAGAGTATTTGGACCGCATGCTACTGAGTCCTTTGATCCGCCAGAGACTCTGTGAGTGAATGAAGAGTCTTTTGAATGATTCTCTCTCTCTCTCTCTCTCTCTCTCTCTCTCTCGCTCTCTCTCTCTGTCTCTCTCTGCAGGTTTTCCCCGGACGGTGTCCCAGGCCGAGAGTTTGGACGGCGCCTTCACCGTGGACACGGTCATTAACCTGGACGTGCCGTTCCAGACGATTAAGGAGCGTCTGACCTCGCGCTGGGTTCACCTGTCCAGCGGCCGAGTCTACAACACCGACTTCAACCCTCCCCGAGTCCCTGTGAGTGACGAGCTCCACCCCCGGCCACGCCCCTCACTCGCGATCTGTCCTTCAGACGTGCGGGACGAGACGGCAGTCAGGGTGTAGACGAGATCGTTAGACTCATCAAGGTTTATTTACGTTTAAAACTGGTCTGACCTCTGACTCGCTGACGAGATTGACGAGAACTGAGGACGATTAGGACGAGTGTCTCACTCAGACCTCGTCTTTCTTTGTTCTGAGCCTTTGGAAAGGTCAAAGGTTACGGTCTGTTGAGTAAATCATCAAACTGAAAGCCAGAAAAAGTTGTTTATTACAGAACCAGTACCGGGTAGTAAAACTCAATCGTTCATTTAAAATATTTATGATTATTTTAGTTTATTGTTTGTTTATATTTGTTGTAGTTTATTAATGAATGAGTTTAAGATCATGAAGCAGCGCGTGTGGAGCGACGGAGGAGGAATCGTTTGAGTTAAACATTAGTGCAGGACGTGAAGAGCGAGTTCCTTTCCCGAGAGGGGCGTGTGTGTGTGTGTGTGTGTGTGTGTGTGTGTGTGTGTGTGTGTGTGTGTGTGTGTGTGTGTGTGTGTGTGT
>JAQMYL010000009.1:26122342-26137619 GCA_030014365.1 Clarias pachynema | reverse complement strand
TAGTAAGCAGCCTTAATGTGGGAGCCCCCCCCCTAGCGACGGGGAGGAATTGGACACGATTAGATTGGGGAGAAAATAGGGGTAAAAGGAATTGGACAGACTAAATTTATTAAAAAAAAAAAAAAAAAGAAACAGGCATTCCTTGACTAACATCTTTTTCTATCAATTTTAACAAAAAGTTTGAAACTGAGAAATATAAAAAAAAAAAAACAAGGATGGAACCATGCGCGCCAGAAAAGATATATTTACAGCCTTTCCTCTAAAACTGGAGACTCCTTCCATTCAAGTGAAGTTAACATTTATTTCCAATATCAATTATTATTTTTCATTGTGGCATGACTGCTGGACAAGTCTCTATGATTGAGCCGTTACTGTAGAAATGATAATATATTAGAAATGCATATAATTTTATGCAGGTAAAGAAAATGAATCTTTCTGATTAAACAGAATTAAGACTTCAACAGCAACCCTTGGACTTTAAAGACATTTCTTGTGACTTGATAATTATCGATCCTGGACAATGCAAGAGTGCGGACCATTATACCATGTTTTTTTTTCTTTCTTTCTTTTACTTTCTCTAAAAGCATTTCCTCATGTAAGGAGGTGCCATAATGGTAGAGTTCATCTAAAAATAAAACCAAAGTTACGGTGTGGAAATGTGCGTATCGTATCACACTTTACCGATGGTGCCACATCCATCCATTTCCCTCTCATCCTGCTTTGCTTGACGCTCTGCAAGGATCCGGTGTTGTATTTTTTGGTGGAATGAGTGATGCCAGGAAGCCAGGGTTGGGTGAGACTGGAGGGAGGGAGCGAAGGGGAGGGGTGGTGCTGGTGTATCAAAGCAGCCCAGGCGTCCGTGTGCGTTTCCCATCAGCCTTGTGACGACGACGTGAGATTCCGGAGGGTTTGACAGACGAAGAAGCCCCACATGCTCGTGTTTAACTTCTCAAAAGCAACCATCTGAAAACACTTAACTCGCTTGCACTTTCCTCCCTCCCTCCCTAAAGCACCCCCCACCCCCCACCCCCAACTCCGCAGTTTCTGTTTCTTTGGAACGCCGGCCATGATTTAATGATTTCTGTGGCAATCGTGTGTGTATGGTTAATCACTCAAGATTATAACGTGTGAGCCTGTTCATGGTCAGTGATGTTTAGTCATAGGGTTTCTGTGTTTGAAATTAATCTTCTCTGACGTTTTTGTGTTAGGACATGGCGACGAGCGCTTCGTTGCAGCGTTTTAACAGAAAATGTGTTATGGAAGAGGACATGGCGAACGAGGATGGAGAAAATGATTGTCGGATGTGGGAGTCTGCACATGTAAAGAAATGTCCTCATAGCTTATTATAAAGATGATTTGTCTCTCTGGAACGGAAGCTCTGAATTAAAAGGACAAATGCTTAATTAATTATAATACATGGTTGGTTGGAACGTTTATTTTATATGGAGCTTGTCAGTCGTTTCAGGCTGTTTTTCATTTCCCCCCATAACCTTTTTTTTTCTTTTTTTTTTTTCTTCTTACTTCACCACATTTTTGGCAGTCTCCACACTTCAAGCCTGAAGCATCAAGGCAATGGGGCACAGAATGGACAGAGCTTGTTACAAATATGTTTCGAGCAGTGTAAAGCGTGTACATTCATACGAGGCATGACTGAGAGCTCGGTTTGTGGTGTGACCGAAGGTCAAGAGAATATAGGGTGCTAAAACTATTTCTTTTGCGTGTTTTTTAGAGTAGTCCTCTGTCACAAGTAGAAAAGAGTATCTTATGTTTAATCGTCGTATTCTAGTATCCCAGTGCTGTCTTTGACTGCGGTAGAGAAATTGTCTCAGCATCAAGTTCTTGAAAAACATAGTCAGGAAGCGGAGGGATGGCGCTGAAATGAAATTCATAAGCATAATCTTAAACATGTGTACTTTGTTTGGGATAGAAACGTTTTCTGAATTCAGAAAGCTAAGTATAAAGCTTTAAATGGACCTAGTAATCAGTATAAGGTGTTCAAACCATTTTTTTAATGTAAATGTAGAAAAATTTTATTTAAAAAAAAGAAAAGCTCAATATTGCAAATGAAGTTTTGACAAGATGGGTTAAAAGTGTTGGATTTTTTTTTAAGTAGTTGATAACATCACACATTTCAGCATTGCATATAAAGAACCTAAACATAAACACGGCATCATTTTGTTCATAAAGAAACAAGTTGTTATTTTGATTTTGATTTAATTAACATCAAACATCATCACAAGAATAAAGTGCTTACTGAAGTCAAACCATTGTAGGATCTTTTCATCCCAGTTACTTTTTACATCATCTTCAGGATTGTTACATGAACAAAAATGCTTGAAGAAAAACTCAAGTTCATTTTTTTTTTTTTTTGGAAATCGCAAAATATTTAAAAATTGCAAAACCAGCCAGTTGCATGAAGAGCCAAAGAGAAAAAGCTCTCAAGGGTTTCATTTATATTTCAGCATACAAATAAACAGTAATCATTTTAACTCCCACATGTTTGAGACTCTATCAACAGAAACATAATCATCACAATATTCCACATGTTACATTACAATCATTACAAAACCAAACAAAATATTTTTATAAACCTACAAAATGTAATCTACAGAGATAGGAATGATTGAGGAAGGAAGGAGATTCGAGTCAAGCTGGATAAAGCCAGAGACAGAGGGGTGAATGTGAAAGGACCATAACTTTGAAAGATCTCTTCCTATGAGGCTGATTCCACAGGGCACATGGGGGAGAAAATGGAGATGGATTATTTTAACTAAATTTTTCAGCAGTTTGTGCTACAGTAGCTCTTCTGTGGGATCGCACCAGACAGGCTAGGCTTTGCTCCCCTTGCAAGTCGGTGCACCTCAGGTGCCTGTGACTCTGTAACCGTTTCCTCTATTGTCCTCTCCTCGACCCGGTTTGGTAGTTACGAACCAGTGCATACTCGGAGCATTCCACAAGGTTCAAAGATGCTCTGACATTGACATCTAGACATCACACTTTGGAACTTGCGAAATCAAATTGCAACACTGCGCACACTGTTCAGGAACTGTTTCAGGAACATGACCGAGTTTGATGTGTTGACTCGCCCTCCAAACTCTCCAGATCTCAATCTGATCGAGCATTTGTGCTGGAAAAACAAGTCCAATCGATGAAGGTTCCACCTCGCAATTTACAGGAGCTAAAATATCTGCTGGATACCACACACACCTTGAGAGGTCTTGTTGGTTTAAATGTTGATGATCGGTGTATACTGTCTAACCGCATAGTCACCCAACATGACATTTAAAAAAAATGTTTAGTGATATTTTGTGTGTCTATCAATGGAACACTGGCTCACTTAAGAAAACTCTGGTATCCTTGACAGTCCGCGGCTTTGAAATAACAAAAATCTAACTGATATCCAATCAGGACAGATCTATGGTTATGTAACGTTCCTGAAAAGAATATTACGTATACAGTACCTATCAAAAGTTTGGAGACACCCAGGAAAGCAAGACCACAACTTACCTCTGCTGCAGAGGAGTTCAGAAGTTCATTTAGAGTTACCAGCCTTAAAAATCACCAATTAACAAACAGCACCTCAGATTAGAGCTATTATGAAGGCTTGAAGGCTTTACAGAGCATAAGTAGAAGACACATCTCAATTTCAACTGTTCCAAGGAATTTTTTTGTCTCATTATTTTGTTTTTTATGGTTATGGTTTTATGGTTTGTTTGGTCACTCCTGCTGCTGGATTTCAGAACACACTATCCATGCTCAAAATTTGAGTCCAAAATGTCTAACATAACTTTGTCTTTGGCCGTCTTTGGTCGAGGTGACTCTATATCAGTATCTGATAATGTGATCATGTCAAAAACTGACGCTCACAAGCAGTGAATTATTGTATGATGTGCTGCCATTTTTTGAAGACATGTAAAAAGATGAAAAGGTCTGTTTCAGTTCATTACTTTGTATCAAAACCAGAAAAACAAAGAAATGACTGCCCGCTGTATAGAATCCAGATTGTGACAGTTGTTAATGAGATGCTACAACATTTTTTTCCCCCTTCCTTTATAAAAATATTGCTAATGAAAGGTTTTGGTTGCTCATGGATTTGATGGAGGCCAGAGTTTTTTTTTTTGTTTTTTTTAATCAACAAAGTATAAAACCAGAAACAAATTGCTAAGTAATGAGGTGACAGGAACAGAATGTTAGGAAAGATGGAAAGATGCTTCATCTGAGAAGTAAGAAGAGCTGAACAGGTCAACGTGACTGTCAGTTGGGGATTAAGTAGGTTTATATATAGGATTGTCGCGGAGATTAGAAGTACATTATTGTAATGTTCATCATGGCTGCTCAGGGAAATGCTGTTGATGCTGCTGAGTGGATCCGTGAGGATCAGCAGATGTTTGTAGATGGTAGATAACCTGGTTTCGGACTTTCGTGTAGTGACTTAATATAGAAATCTTATAAAAGGGCTAGGCTTACAGCTGCTTTGTATTTATGAATGTGGCTTTCAGAGGATGGAGCTCAGAAAGGAAACTAGGCAAAGAGCAATCTAAAATCTTATCTTTACTCTCAGCCATAATGCCTTTGTTGAGATACAATGTCATCTCCAGAAGAATGCTGAAGAGTAGATAAGAGGAAAGAAAGACAGAAAATAAAAGAGTAAACATATTTTAAGTGTGAGAGCTTGCTGAGGATCAGGAACGTTACACTGCATTGGATTTTTGTATTAGTTATTATTATTATTTTTTTCAAGAAAGGCTCAGGGCATGCGGTGATCAGCTTGCCGGGGTCTTTACAAAGGTCTTTAACATTTCCCTGTCAATACGTCAGCCACTATGACCTCTTTTCCTGAAATGTCAGTCTCTGTTGAACTCACCCCAGTGATTATGTAGTATTTCAAGAAACTAGTCCTGCACCACATTAAATCCAGCCTCGATCTTGTGTTTGATCCATATCACTTTGCTCATAGAGCTAATAGAGCCACTGAAGATGTGTTTACCATCATCGCAACTCACACAATCTAGAGAACCTCCCGGAACCTCAAGAGTGCTATTTGAAAATGTTCTTCATTTACTACATCTCATCATTTAATATCATCAGCCCAGACATCTGCACAGGCATCAAAGACTTCCTCAAGAACTGCCTGCAGAGAGTTAAAATTAGCCCTTTACTAATTTATCTCCATTCTCCATCACACTCAAGTATTGGCACACCCCAAGATTGTGTGTTGTGTCCACTCTTGTTCTGATAAGAAACACAAATAAAATGTAAAGAAATATAAGTAATATACAAACAAGTAGAAGAGAGTGCGCAAGGAAAATCAACATATGTTAAAAACTTATGAGCAGTTAGTATAAAAGGGAATTCATAAAGAACGCGTTGCAGAACGTGCCGAGATCCGTTTAACTGGGTTGGAAATTAATATAAATGGAGAGATTATACTGTACTAAGCAATTTTACAAAAACTGACGCTGTATAAAAAAGGAGTTGCAAAACCTTAGCCTAGTGTAATCATTTTATAAGTTAATGTTCTACAGAATTATCGGCACCTTGCAAAAAATACTTTACAAAAGAAAGTATTCAATAAGCAATGCAGAAAATAAGTAAAAACTTTTTATATATTGTTTTCTTTTATGAAATGGCCAAAATTATAAACGTCACTTTAATTTAACGTCAATTTAATTTACAAAGTATTTTTGAGATATCTACTATAGCATGTCTTATGTTTTTCATAAAGCAGATTTGATGATGCCTTAAGCTTAAAAGGTGTAAAATGTCCTTCATTTTATATATTGAATAAACTTTTTTTTTTTTGAAAAAACAGTGTTTTTAAAAACGCACTTTTTTGCTGGAAGTTTCTTAGCAAACTTAAATATTATGATCCTTATGATTTTTGAGAATCGTGATATGATTTATTTATTTAATATCGACCACCCATAGTGGTGTGTTTGATTTCTCTGACTGAGCTGCGATGTTTGAGCAAGACACCATTCAAGCAGGAATGCATAGTTTTGATAAAAGCACTGTGGGAGGAATAAGCAACATCAGCTGTGTGGTTGGTGAGAACTTAGGCAAGCTTTACCCAAGATTATGACCTCTGGCATGTAGACATCATAAAGTCAGCAGTTATTTTTAGATTTCCTGGGGCTTTAAACAGAAAGTCTTAATCAGTAACAGAGCAGTACATGACTTGTGCAAAAAAAAGTTTGAGGTTAGATCTAGTGAAGTTTTTCACTACGGTGAGCCAAAGGGTGGAGGATGTTGAAAGAAATTCCCTGGTCGCTAGTGAAAGCGATGACTCGCCGAGCCCATCAGCACAGATGAATGGAATAGCATAATCCGACAAGCACTGAATAGTGGAATGAGAGCAGCCTCGGGGGTATTGATTGCAAAAGCACTGTGACCTTTTTGAGGTTCAGCCAAAATCAGCAGACCTGAAGATCCTGGAGATCCTCTGTCTGAGGTCCAAATCTATAGACTGTTTAGGAGGGGGAAAAAAAGAAAAAAAAGAATAATGAGATGAAAACATTAGTGAAAGAGTTGTCCTTGCATACATTAAAAACATCAGTCCAGCAGTGACGGAAAGATGGACCAATCATGACTAATCTGGAGCAAATAAGTGGGGGCGGGGGGAAATTCCTGCTTTTTGGTAACAAACCAGTCTCAGGGCATTGTTGCAAAATCTTCATTACATATAAAAAAAAATCACCAACTAGTCTACAAAAAAAAAAGAGACTTACTAAATTAGTTTCTAATTTGAGCTCTTCAATGTCTTAAACTGCCAGCAACAAGCACTAAAATATACAGAGCACTAACTCTGGTTTAGCATCCAAACAAAAATTAAGACCAACAAACACATTTCAGACCTAAAACATCTAGTGAGGTAGAACAGAGCTTAGTATTCCCATTATTTTATTTCAGCAGATCAAACTGGAGAAATTAAGGTATATGAAAACCTGGCTTTTACTTTTTGTTTTCTGTTTTTGGCCAACCACATTATATATTTATGAAACTTATTATGCTCTAGGCAGAAAATTGAGAGAGATTTTCTTTTTTTTTTTAATACAGACTTGTATTCAATTTTATTTACTTTTGTGGTCTGATTAATGGACTGAAGACATCAGTGACGAAAACAGAATGTTTAAAGATGAATGGACGGAGAAGTATGCGTTTATTCTCTGCTACAAATTCAAAACCTATGTCTCATCTGTTCCGAGTCAAAAGTGGTAACATGAAGCGGCAGCGAGGGACAAAACCGCTTTATATCATCACGTAAATAAACCATAAACGCTATTATTAATGGTTAAGCATTCAGTTGGAATTGCTGGCGCTGCTCTGTCATTTTTGTCGCTTATTCGAATTTTCCTTCGCTAAAATTTCTTGACATACTCCTAAAAGGAGATTTATGATTCTTAGCACTGTACATTCTGTACAAACAGATTGGTCTCATTTAAGTTTAGAATTATTGGTTGCTGGAAAATGTGTGCTTGTGGAACAATGGGAGTGTGAGAGAGTTTCCTGGTCTTTCGTTAAACTTTTGTACTTGACGCAAAACTTGAAGTGCATGGGAGTGCAGAGTTTACACACTCACCTCTGTACCGTATGTACTTCTGGAGGATTAAAGGTGACGACTCATCAGCACCAAAACGTCTCCGTTTATTAGGTTCTCGAGGGGAACTTGCAGGCAAGCTTTGTTTCTCTTGCAACTTCTCTTGTCGTCATGATTGTTCTCATGAGCTGCATCTCAAATCAAAAACTCTACACTTCACAGCACAAGCCCGAAAATTGAGTGTTCTGTAGGTTTGAAGGTGACTAGAGGTTTTTAGGATTCGTTTACTGACTCAAATACGAGATCTGGCTAGTGATGATACTTAATAATGGTCTAGAATATCACATCAGAATGCAAGCCTGTGTTATGTAATGGGTTGGTGTTCTTCCCCTCCTGCGACACCAAGTCTCCCCTCTCAACTCCCTCGACCCCCCCTTCCCCCGCCCGTACAGCGGATACGTGGTATGGAAAATGAATGGATGATAACAGTTGAGCTTGTTTATTCAGTGGGGAAGCCAAAGTCACATGTGCTATACCGCCCCGACTATTTACACCGGTATTGCCCTCATGTAGATTTGTAGTGTTAATATCTGAGGATATAGGCACGCTAGGCTTCAAATGACAACAGGAAAGACGTAGCAGCCATCTTAAATAAACAATCATAAATTTAAAAACAAGTATAACTCTGCCTTTAGTGAGGAACAAATGATTAAACTTGGATAAACAAATTTTGTGTCTGGGCTTTTCACATTATATTCGTAGCTTGACAAATAGAAAAGAAATACTTTTCTGCCTTTTTATTATTATTGCAAAACTTTTTGTTGTTGTTGTTAGGTAGCTCTTTTTCAAATTAATGCGCTTCATGGTGGTAGAATGAACAATAATGCACAAGCTACACACACTGACTGAAGTACGACCGAGACCGATTTTAATTAGATGAGGGACAGTCTTACCAAAATAAGGAATACACTCATTTTCTAAAAGCTGGATAGTTGCCTGGAATTTTTGTGTAATTAGTTAAAAGGGATTTGATTCGTGGTTAAAGGTAACCTTTTGTGAACTGACCTGGCACCTTTTTGATATTTATTACATTGTAGATATTATTCATCAGTTCACCTGTTTTACAGTTAAGGCAAGTCAATAAACTTTGAATCTACAATTTTTTTAACTCCTGTTTTTCAGTCTGTTAGGTTTCCCCACCCGGACGTTACACTGGAGCTCATACTTGCTAATTACATTATATTTTGTCCACTTCTGCTTTGCTCGCTGCAGTACGTAAGTGCTGTAACACACCTGAGTCGGGTTCATCATCCCATTACGAGCTTTTCGCGAGGTCGCAGGTTGGATCAGACGAAAGTCCAACAAAAGGCTCCGTATATCAAAAACGGCTTTACAAAATCCTGCAGCTTTCCACCAAAAGCCTCTTGGAGCTGGTTTAAATCACGTCAGTGAGATCACGCTAACCGATCCCGTTCCTTCCTTTAGTGCTCTCCACATGCAGGAATTCTGAGAAAGAATATATAAATATAAATTAAGTAAAATCAGCAATAAATCCATGGAGCGTAAGGAGGATGCCTAGCTCTGGTCTGGAGATGTTTTGTGGAGCTGTCACTCCACGTAAACGGACAGAGCTGTAGCGAGTTTGTGATTAATACACTTCATTATTTTCTGAGGGACGGGAGAGGTCAGAGGCGCTTCGGGCTTCGTTTCTTCACAGTTTCGGGTCCGGGGCGCCCCCCTACCAGCATCCCACCCCTCCCTTTTGGCGACTCCCTCTAACCAAAGCCATGCTGCGTCTGTGCGTCTTGGTGGCCACATTTTTGTACCCTTCAGAAATTGCTCGGCGCAAGAGAAACCATATGTGCACTGTAAAAGCGGGCGCATTTGAACTGTGCTGTAGACTGGCCATCAGAAGAAATCGTTTTAATACTCTCTCAGGGTCGGCTTTAAAGAAAACACGCTGCAGCGGCAAGAACCTCTTCCTCTGGATCGAACTCCCCCTTCACGCAGGCCCCCTGAGCCGAGGCCGGAGCCGGAGCTGGAGCTGGCACATCGGCTTGGAGTCATAAAAATACATAGCGCAAGAGCCGGAGTGAATATTGGGAAACACGAATTCTGTTTTATTTTTTATTTTGTATTTATTTTTATTTTTTTGTCCTTCCTCAATATTTTCCAGTCATGCTAATGCTGGGGTTATGTCGAAATTTTCTCTGTGCTTTCCACCACCATTGAGCTGCCAAGATGTTGTGTGTAACTTTTTAGCACTACACATGTTTTTAGGGTTTATTTTAAAATAAATAGGAATTGGATAAAGTTAAATTTGGGGTTAATATAAAAGGGAAAGTGCAGATTTAGTTCTTCAGAGTGTCATAGGGTGTAAATTGCAAACTAAAAGTGAGAACAAAACATGGACTAAAACAAAGTGGCAAAACTTACAAATGATTTAACAGCAAAAACTCAACGCTGGAAAGAAGAAAGCAAAAATGTATAAAATAACATTTTAATCGCAGTAATTAAAACTTCTTTCTAAGCTCTGTTTTTCATCACCACATCGTATATGACAGGAAAAGGAAACATCATCTCGTATGTAGGATTTAAATCAGAGAAACTGAAGAAGCATCAGACTACGTACACTATTAGACTGGATGTAAAGCTCTAGTCTGTGTGTAGAAGCAGTCTTTCTTACTACGAAGGAGTTCAGTATCTCGGTTAAACGTGCGCATGTGTGTGTGTGCGTGCATTTTTCAGGCGCGGACTCCATTAAGAAGTACTGGAGCCGTTACTATCAGGGCTCTCAGGGCGTGGTGTTTGTGTTAGACAGCGCCTCGTCTGATGAGGATTTGGAGGCAGCGCGCACCGAGCTCCACTCGGCCCTGCAGCACCCACAGCTCTGCACCCTGCCCTTCCTCATCCTCGCCAACCAGCAGGACAAACCGGCTGCACGCTCCGTCCACGAGGTACACATACACACACGTACACGAACATGCAAAGTAGCAGCATATATACATGAAATGATGCGCACTGTAAGGGTGTAATTTTATCAATATTTACAATTATATACAATATTTTCAAGTTCACATGTAGACACTTTGAATGTGACCTCGCACAGCAACACACTTTCATATCAGGAAAGCAGGAAGTGAATGGACATCACACACACACACACACACACACACACACACACTGCTTATTTATAAACAAGGTCTGCACTCTGAGCATGACATCACACCCAAATGCACACAGGTTTCAGTGTGTGTATATGATAAACAGGAAGTGATGAAGATGATGGAGGTGATAACGTCACGCATGTTTCTTACATATAAGCAAAACCTGGCCCCTTTCTGTCTGTAACACAAACACCACACCCTGAGAGCCCTGATGGTAACGGCTCCATGACGTCTTAATACAGTCGGCTCCCCACACACACACACACACACATGCGCGCAAAGCTTTCAAATGATTTGCATGTATTTATTATTTATAGGAAATTATTGGCATACACACACACACACACACACAGATACAAGTGGCCTCCGACCTCTTAGCGTTGTACATTCTGTACAAACAGATTGGTCTCATTTAAGTTTAGAATCATTGGTTGCTGGAAAGTGTGTGCTTGTGGAATATTGGGAGAGTGAGTGAGTTTCCTGGTCCTTAATTCTAATTAGGAATTTTCGCAGATATGAACGGACCGTGGTTGTACGAACATTTGTAGATGCCAACAAATTTGCGGAAGTAACTCGCGTGTATTATATAAGAAATAGACATCAGAGCACCAGACTACAATATTTGCAATTATATACAATATTTTCAGTGTATAAGTGAATGTATAAAATGTCTAAAGTCCGGTATATTCTATGTGTGCGTGTGTGGAGTTGCGGGAGAAATGAGTCATCCTCACCGGTTTCAATGAATCAGTCCGGGTGCACGATGATAGAAAAAGCTGTCCTGATGGAGAATAATCCTCATTTCGGAAAGTCCTCAACAAAACTAAGTTCACAGTCCAATACAGTGGAAAACAGCTCTGAGACAAAATGGCTTCCGGGATTCCCCTCACGAACTTAGTTTGCAGTCTAAGTAAAGTCAATATCCCTGTGTGTGTGTGTGTGTGTGTGTGTGTGTGTGTGTGTGTGTGTGTGTGTGTACCTTTGAAAAGAATCACCCCGACAGGAGAGGAGGAAGGGAGGGTTATTTCATATATATATAAAGAAATATCTTGAAAAAAAAATACACTTACGAACAAAACCGACTTATGAACATGTTCCTAGCACAGAAATCGTTCGTAAGTAGGGGACAACCTGTATAAATACGAATATCACATCACACACACTGTGTACAGTCACATGACCTGAGAGAGCGTAAAAGACTCACGCAGACACAAACACAGACACCAAGATTATCACAAGCTCAAATCCTAGCCCTTTACCCGGCTCTTTACCTTTTTGTCTCTACAGTTTATAAAAGTTGCTAAAATATTATTAGCATCAACCAGCCCTGTGCATCCATCTTTAAAGAATTAACTTGTTTGCAAACACTGACAGATCTCCAAGCACCGCAGGCTTCCCCACCATCCCTTCATCTACAAGTCTCTTGGCATTCCTTCACTATTTCACATTGTGAGAAAAAAAAACCGAGGCTCTGTTTTGCAGAAATTACAGCTTGATAATCACGTTTTCTCATCCCATGCCATAACAGCCCGTCTTTCTGTTGCTGTGTTCAACTTGGAGCCGTCTTAACGCGTTTCAGGTTTGATTGCGGATCTGAAACACACGCGATGACACTCGAAACTAATTTTAAAACGCTGTCAGTACGAGTGAAAAGTTGGAACGTGTGGTATTTTTCTCCTGTTGCAGATTTTAATATTACAACCTCCTTTTTGGGATTACTCAGATCCCATGTGTTTATTTCTGTGTGTGTGTGTGTGTGTGTGTGTGTGTGTGTGTGTGTGTGTGTGTGTGTGTGTGTGTGTGTGTGTGTGTGTGTGTGTGTAGTTTGAATCATAGCTGAGTTGAACAGCAGAAAGTTGGACTGTTGAAGTGTAAGTATGTACACATGCTAGCTCTCTTTCTCTGTCACACACACACACACACACACACACACCACACACAAACACATTCACACACGAGCACATCTGTTTTCTGTGGTGGTGGTGAACTTGGCCTGCGGGCTGCAGGATACAAGCCAATACACCGAGCGCTAATTAACTAGCCATGAAGTTATCCTGAGTGAGCAGTAAATATCAGGCTTTGGAGAATAACACATCCCAGTTCACTCGTGGATGTCAGAGCGAGGCTCTCGCAGTTGGCTGCCCTTTTTCTCGCTCCCTACTGTAGATACAGATGCCCTTTTTTTTCAATTTAAACCTAAGCAAAGGGTTGAACTGAACACCATCATTTTAATTTACAACAGATCACAGTGCAGCGTGATTCAGGATTGTGCAACATTTGAGTTTATTAAATGAATTCGTCGCTGGAACTGAACGTCTCAGAGGACATGCCTCGGTCACAGGGATTGACACGCACGCGGGGCTGTGTCACCTTCGCTAAGTCTGATGGACGCAGAAGCCACACCTCCTTCATGAGGAATAACATTCACTAACCCCATGCCTTTTTTACCTAATGTCTTTCACAGAGGACACTTCTCCCTTTCAAATAGTCCACACCTCTTTTACTTGCAGTCATGGGCACAGAGGCCACACTCCTTTTTACTGGGAATGACGGGCACTGAAACCATGCTTCTTCATTCGGACTCATCCAGAGCTCACAAAGGCCGCGACACTGAGACCACACTTCCTCTACATCAGCCTATGGGTACAGAGGTCCCACTGGGAGACTTGGACTGTTTTTTGCAGTGGCCACTCCTCTCTTTTTGAAGTAAGGAAGCATGGTTTTATGGCCTCTGTATGCACTCTACTCTCACCTGGTCTGAATGGTGCAGAGGCCACGCCTCCTCCACAGAGGACATGAAACCATGCTTCCTTACTTCAGAGTGAGACCACATCTCCTTATTTGGACAAATAGGCAAAGTTCCAAGGAAGAAAGTATAGTCTCCATGTTCTACCATGCAAAAAAACAAAACCAAATAAAAAAACAAAACATGGTTTCATGGTCTCTGGTAGGAGAGGTTCATGGTAGGAATGGTCTCTCCAAAAGACAGTGACCATGAAGACCACACCTTCTTCACTATAAAGGACTCAAAGTTACAACTGTGTTTCATTAAATACTGATCTTAATCATTCTTCTGAATATAAAGATATCAATCACTTCATTGTAACCTGTTCAATTTGATACACCATATGTTTATTGATGAGAACAGAGCAGAATTTACTATGACTAGGTGTTAAATACTTTAAAAAGGCATCATGAAAAAAAAAGTTTGCTGTTTTAGCAGATTTGAGGAACATATTTCTGAAATACAATCCTCCCTCAGATATTTTTTTTTACTCACTGGAGACCCCTCCGACTCCAACCCCAACTCGCTCAAATATTTCATGTTTGCGATTCTCTCTGCAGGGAGTAGTGCGGTATCAGATGGGGAGATCTCACACATTGCATGGCCATATCAGAAATGGCTTGGGGTTGTGCTTAGCAAGCCAGCACTACTCGATACTTAGAGATGGTAGATAGTGATAGATCGCGTGTCTGGCCCCGGAAACCATCTGATACTGGTTTGATTCCGGCGTGCGATTTTAGCATGAGTTTAAGTTTGGCTCAAGACAAACCTGCAGGACCATAGTTGCCTTCAGTTTGACAAGTTAACCTAAAGTTAGGACTTCAAAGTCACGCAAGGACAAAAAAAGGAGAGCTGTTAGTACATCTCCTTCACTTGTATGTGGAAATGAAGAAACAAATTATTTAGTTTTTTGTTAGTTTCGATTTCACTTGGAGTACAAAATTCAACCCATTTGCTGTAATCACATAGACATGAAGAAATTTCTATTAAGAAGTATAACCTTCTGTAATTTATTTCATGCATCGCTAAATTGGACTGACATGGGACAGTTCCTTTGTAGCTATCATTTTCTTCTTCTGTACCTACTTAATTTGTTCCAAAAGTGAATAGAACGCTTCTCATGATTACTTATTAAGTAAGTCTAGGTACTGTACTTCTGATTAAAGGTCACTAAAGTTTTTTTCTGTCGTGTCCATGTAGTTTTGTCTTTCAGTTATCAATATAATTGCCGAATGTATTTATGTACATTGCAAAAAGTGATTATCAAGTCAAAATATCTTAACTCTAGTTAAACCTATCTTCTTATGTTATTATTATTAAGCTTATTTCTATACAAGTTTTTACACACAAAATTTTAAGTTTTTTTTTCAGGGAAAAATAGGCTTACATCTAACAAAACAAGAAATTGAAAATCCTATATTCATAAATTGTAGGTTATTTGACTTGATTCAATATACAGTGGAACCTTGGATTATGAGCATAATTTGTAACAGAAGCAGGCTCATATTTCAAAACACTCGTAAACCAAATCGAATTCTCCCAAAAGAAATAATGGAAACTTAAATAATTCGTTCTACAGCCCAAAAAAATAATAATAGTAAAAATAAAACAAATTAACCTGCACTTTACCTTTAAAAAAAAAAAAAAGTCAAAATAAATCCCGACAGATAAGTGTTTCCGTTTGTGCGCGCAGGCTTTGTGTGTGTGTATATGTGTGTGTGTGTATGTGTGTGTATGTGTGTGTATGTGTGTGTATGTGTGTGTATGTGTGTGTATGTGTGTGTATGT
>JAQMYL010000009.1:26108356-26120856 GCA_030014365.1 Clarias pachynema | reverse complement strand
CGTAAGAGCAGAGAACTTGCTGCTAATGGCAGATTTTATGTACTGTATCTTGGGATCAGATGGAAAAGGTGAACAGGAAAGTAACAATCGAATTGGATCAGTGACCGTCTTTGTACCAGACTGTTGTGGTGAGACAGGAGTTTATTTTAGTTGGAGACAGCTCTGTTTACTTATTAGTCTTTATCTCTCTCCTCAGATACAGCCATTGTGGGTGTTGTGGGTGGACAAATAAGGCAAGTGCAGCCAGTCGAAAGAGATTCTCCTGCATGGTTACTCAACAATCTGGACAAACCTCAGAGTAAAGCTGCTCTTTACTCATTCGTATTGAGAAGCCAGTCAAAGTGGTTTGGGCACCATACAAGGATGTCCCATGGTCGTCTCCCTGTTCTTCATGATACCACGACGGCGCCAAATGAGCCCATTGACTGAGCTTGCATATCCTTTTGGGATTAATGGAGCACTCTATCTATCTGTCTGTCTGTCTCTGTGAAGATGTTTCAAGCACATTCTACCGAATGGAAATATCATATCCCACAGCTTGCTTGGGGATTCCAAGGGAAGTGCTGGAATCTGTGTTCGTGGCAAGACCTAGTCTGGAAGTGAAAGGAAAAAGAATGGAAAACACATAGTACTCGATACGAACGACATCAGTAGGGATGCCTCTGCCAGTCTAGTCCCTCTGTCTAGTGTCTCTTCTTAAAATACACCTAAAACATAAAGCTGTTTATAGAAACCTTTCAGACATTTGACCTCACTGTAAGCTTTGTTTGGATCAATTAGTTACAAAGATAATTTCATATCAATCCTACAAACATTCAAAACTATGTTTCCTTGGGATATCGCACTAATGAGAATCTCAGACAGACACCCTGACGTGAAAATTAATGGAAGCTTAAGAATGCATTTACTATTTCAACGTCAATAAATAACAATAAAGAAAACGTATAAAGATTTCTCTAGTAACCATGGTGACGGTTTGAAAGAAATATCCACCAAACCCTTCTGATACCAGGCAGCTTAATTGGGTGTTATCTTTCTGCGTAGCATTCTTCAGTCTCAAGATTGATTTCAGTCGAAAGGAAATGGCTTTTTAGGAAATATAAGGAAATGTTTCTAGGAAATGAGACGGCTGCTTTGTCCTGAAACCTTGTCCTGCCCTTCTATTTCTCGCTACACTAAGTTGTCTCGATTGCCAGTCGGCTCATTCAGACTGGATGCTCTGTAAGCCGCCGTGTGTGTGTGTGTGTGTGAGAGTGTGTGTGTGTGCGCACTCGCGCAGTCATTTGACTGCGAGTCTGGCTGGCTGCTGAAGCTCACTATGGACAGGCTGAATTTACATGATCATCTTTTATTGCTGTCTGGAGGTCAGAAGAGGACGGGAGAATAGAAAAAGAACAGAGACAGCAATACTTTTATTCTGAGACGTCCTGGCTTTCCACCAAGTCTTGTAGGCTGGACTACAAAGAAATATTGAAATCATATTTGTTAATTAAAATTATTAAAATTATTGAATCTAATTGGTCAATAGTCGCTGACTAATGCACTCACTCAAAATGTTAACAGTTCATTAACAATGGTGTGACTTGTGCAATGGATTTATAATAAACTTGTAGAAGGAGTGTCCGGTGTCAGTTTAACAGACAGTGAGTCTTTTAGCATGGAGTTCTTTACTCTTATTGGTTTCTTGGGAGGAAGAACAAGAGGCTGATGTCTGTTACCGCTGCTATAACATAAGAATAAAACGGAATAATTAATCGCTGGCAGACATCATAAGATAAGAGCAATACAAATAATCATGGCTTGCATCATCTAGCTGATTACTTTACGCTAGAAGCATGACCTGAACTTTATTTAATTTATCTGGTAAATGTTTTAAATAAGAACATTTCTTCTTTACCAGTTGGAAGAGATGAACCTTCTAAGCTTAGAGAAACTTTATCTTAAAGCGACTGTACTGTGGAAATACAACCCTTGAGCATGGCTTATCCAACGCAGGAGTGATCGAGTGGAACTAGATTTATTCTCTGCTTTTTCTGTCTGCCATCACATTTAGCCATGGTGGTTTACAATAGTATCGTTTTTACATCTCTAGATCGGATTCAGCATGACAAAGTTTCGAAGCTGAGCTTCAGAAATGCCAGCCTCATTGTGTGCATGCTGTAACATGCAGTATCGTGAATGATTTCGACTCTGATTAAATGCCACAGATATCTGAGGAGAAGACAAAACCTCTCTTTATTGTTGTTGCTGCAAGTTTGAAGACATCTAGTGTGGACTTTTCTGAAATAGCATTAAATGGAAAGCTAGTGCACTATGTAGGGTGTACAATCCCCTTGTCCCACAAAAATCTGATTGTTCAGAAATTTTCTCTAACAATTTTCTTTGACAGAAGAGCAGATTTATTTAAATGTTTATTCGAATAGTATAAGATGCTCCAAACAAACAGACTATGAAACATTTGTAATCACTGATATGGTGATGTAAGGAGATGTTTATTTAACATTTATGGAATGAGTCTTCAGTTCCTGAACTGTCAGCAGTAAAGCTGTAACTCAACATTATTCAAAGCTTTATGTTTTTCTGTAAAGCACGCTTGAATTAAAGGGTGTTGGGGGGAAAAAAAAACTAAAAGAGGACAAAAAGTACTACACATCATTTTTGTAATTCATATAAATTGTATTCATTGGCGTGTTGTGGTGTAAATTGGAATAAAACATTCTCTTTATATGAATATAAATGTATATAATTATTGTTTATATATAGTGGTCCTGTTTTGGTTCGAGTACGGTATTAGCCGAGGCTAGTTTGTTTGCGCCCAGAAAAGTGATTATGAACTCACTCCTAAGGTTTGTTGTGAAAACGTTTCAGCCGTGGTTCGTCTCCCTCCCTGTTGGTCACTGTCTTTAGAGCTGGTGTGAAGATGTGAGCATGTGTGAACAATATGGGATATTAGGAATTCCTCACCAGGGAACGATTGCATTGAAAGTGAATAAACCGACGCATTCTGGGCCCCAACAACCACATGAAAAATAACTTCTAATGGCTTCTCTCTGAGAAAAGATCACCCACAGCACAGCTTGAGTGTGCTCCAAGGGACGGTTTTAATTTCCAAAAGGCCCGCTGAGAGTTGTGGTTAGTCTGTTAATATTCATGATGGTTCTGCGAATGTGTTTTCGTAGCATTGTGACTTTGAAGAGAATTACTGTCCTTATAGTCCATGAGTTTCTGAATGAAGATAGGAAATATTGATAGAAATGGATAGATTGGTGGCTGCATTTATTAATAGATAGTTAGATTTAATAATAGATTAATAGGATATGTGATTGGAAAGGGGGGGTGGATGGCTAGAAATATAAATGGTTGGACTGATGGATAGCAGTAACAGATGCATGCAGTGATAGATACGTAAATACATTTTTTATATATGGGTTTTGATTTACATCGTCGGTTGGACAGATGGATGCATGGATAGATAAACATACTGTAGGTAGGTGAATGGATGATTGGATAGGTGGATGGATGGATGGTTAAATAGATGGATGTAAATGAACAGATGGACAAATAATTATAGATGGATGGACGGATATAAAGATGGATGGCTGAATGGATAGGTGGGTGGATGAATGGACAGATGCTTCAATAGATTAATTTATTTATAAATGGATAGATGGGATAGAATGGATAGACCTGTTTTGGCAGATGGTTGGTTAGATGGATGGATGGACAGGGGGTGGACAGATGTATAGATGGGTAAATGGATGCGTGCATGAATAGATGTTTAAATAAATTGTTTGATGCTTGGGTTTCGGCTTAGATGGATGGTTGGACAGATAAATGGGTGTATGAATAGATTGATAAGCATAGAGATAGGTGGGTAGATGAATGGATGATTGGATAGGTAGATAGATGGATAGGTGGTTGGATAGATGTCTAAATGGATAGTAATAATACACTAATACATTAATACACACATTAATATACACACACATATAGTATATGATTGCATTTGAGGTTTTATAATGTAGCTGTTCCTTTATAATCCTGCAGGTGCCGCACTCCAAACTATTATTTGCTATTAATTGTCAGCAAAAAAAATTATATGGGAGCAGGATATTTATAAAATCATGATACTTCGTGATACAGAATCGCAATATAAATGGAATCGGCCCGAGGTATTGTGATGATAACGTATCATGTGGTTCCTTGTAATTCCCAACTTTTTATAAAACCATTAAAATCCTGGATTGATGGAAAATGTTTATAAATGTATCTAGTGTGACTTTCACACAAAACGTAATTAGGACAGGAGTGTGATTGAAGAGTTTGTGTGTGTGTGTGAGAGCCGGAGCAGACGGAGATGCCGATAGCCACCGTGTGAATTCAGTCCGAGTCTCCTCCTTCATCTTCAGCGCTGGTGGTCAGACTGCACTCTGACGACCCAAACAACAGACTCGTTTGTTGTTTTCCCCTGGGGGCTCGGAATCCGCTCAGCCGACATTGGCATGGTTTCCTGCTCTGGGTGCCAAGGCCAGTGACTGATCAGCAGGATACACACACACACACACACACACACACACACACACACATTCACTCTCCACTGTCTGGGTGTCTGTCTGGCTCTGCAGCCTTCCCTCCATCTCTCATGACATTTGCTATGGAGGGAAAAAAAAAAAGATCAATGCTGCCTCTTTTCTTTTCACGCTCACTCTCTCAGGTTTCTTTAAGTGTACAAAATAACCGCTCTGGGTTATTTCCTGTTTCATTTGGTAACTTCAAAGTGGAAGTTGCTTAGCTGCTGTGTCGTTTCAACCACATGTTCACATGCCCCACCAGCAGCGATATCATTTACACAGTTGGGTTAACCTGCAAGCGTTCTGCGAAGGACCTCCACATTTTAACATGGGAGTACACGACTATGAGTTGTCTCTCAATAATAGACATATTTTGTTTCTCCTAAATGAAGCATCTGAAATTATTCACAGTTGAATAGATGATGAGTATTGCCTGGTATTGTCTGATACTCTTCAGAAAGCCCCGCCCTTCAGTAGTACATCAGTAGTATTTGGGCTGGTTTTCTTGTTTCATTCAAAATTTTCTCGCTTAAACAATTCGTGATCGGTTGTCCTCAACACTCATAACATAAATCTCTTAATTGTTTCTTGCACATTCAGTGAATAGCAGTTAGCTAAAACAAGGTCCACAGTCATCTGTTTCACTTTCAAGTTGCAGACTAAAGAAAAGTTTACATGCACTTAACTTCTTTATAATTGCTTTATGCAACATTTATGTAACATCTTAACTTAAAGCATAGTAAAAAAAATACTTTAAAACAAGAACAACTAAAATTACTGTTTTTTTTTTGTTTTGTTTTTTTTACCATAAACACTCCAGGTTTTGACTATGATTTGCAAAAGGATGATATTGGCCACATGCTGCGTATGTGCCCCTGCAGAGAGCCTGCCTTATTGCTTTTCTGGAGTTGCACATTTAAACCCAGTCCTTGTGCTGCTAAAGGAGATCCTTGATGTGTAGTCTCCTTAATGCCTGGGGTTCTTGGTAACTAAGGACCCAGCTGCTGAAACTCTACACTGTGGTCTCTCAGTCTCTGGGGTAATTTACCATCACTGTCTGCGCCTTTTTGCCTTCTGGAGGTCGGTGCTGGTGCTGGTGTGCACCATGATATCTTTTTAAAAGGATTCCGATCCCTCCTTCCCTCACACACTCTCTCTCACACACACACACATACACATGCACATATGCAGGCACAACCCTGTGACCTTGCTCCCCGTGACCGATAGTGCTGGGTTGTGATTTAGAGCAATAATAAAATTACCACGTCTCTGGAAGTAGACAGGGCACCCGCAACATCTGGCTCTAATAGAGTTATGAGTGATGGAGATAGATGGTTCAACCCAAACTCGTGAGGCCACCACGCAGGAGGCTCTTTGAGGCACAGACTGACCTGATCTGTCGCTGCCACGATCGTCACTTTAGCAAAGCTGTGGATTTACATCTTTTGACAGTTCTCATGTTTGAATCCTGTTCACAAGATTTCCAGCAATGGACTAACTCCTCGAGCATGGCTTTCAGGGCAGTGCTTACTCACGGAGTTAGTAACTACAGTTATTCTGTAGTTAGTGAACGTTAGTCACCTGACTGTAAGGTTGTGAGATTAGACCACGAGTAAACCAGGAAACTCTTAATTCTTGATGAGTCCTCAGTGCTTGCTGAACTGAACCGCTTTCTCCAATATCAGATTGATTCCAGTATCAGTATTGATTTGCATCATCTTTGGATTTACCTAAAATTTCAAGATGGAATCCACATGGACAAGCAGCACCGATTTCTTCTCCTCTTACCCTGTTCAAGCATCAGAATTTTGGCTAATAAAATTCTTTTTCCACCGCCTTTCAAAGAGCATTATGCAACTTTATATAACTTGTTGACCGCATTGGACTCCACATTGTCCAAGCATTCTGAGAAAAACCTGGAAAACCGCTCATTGCCATCAGGCGCCATCTATTGAAGAATGTCTCTCAGGAAGTTGGAATTCTTCTCTCTCGCCTGTCGTGAAAGCTGCGTTTGAGACATGCAGACAAAGGCCATGTTGTGTTGTGAAGGAGGGTGAGCTCTGACAGGACTGTCTGTCTGGCCCAGAGAGAAAGCGAGCCGACCCAGACGCTATTGTGTGCCCATGGCGAGCAGCCTGACTCGGCCATTCTGCGCTGAGTGAGAGAGGTCACCGCTCGAGCCATGTGGATCAGCTCTGTCTGTGCTTTGGCTGGGGTGCCATGAACCACCCACAGAGACACCAGGTGGACCTGTGGCCTTAAAAAAAAAAAAAAATCATGAAAAAGCTAAAAGTGAGGAAACCAATGTGAATGAGACTTAGGAATTAAAAAATTAGGAATGAGAATTTAAATATTTACTGTCCAGTTGCTGATCTGTAGTCTGCTGTCAAGACAGAATATCTGTGAACGTCTTAAAAAGATGCCATGGAATTACAACTTGCAAGACTCCATGGTTCCTGATTTAATTCTGACTTTAATCCCGTTTATTGTTACGTTCTGTTAATGTGGGCTTCCTGCAACCAGTTTTTACTCTCTCCTCAGAAAAGTTGTTTAGGTTGATTATATATGTTAAATTGGCTCTGGTGTGAGCATATAAATCTGTGAGCTGTAAAACAAGCATGGTAAATCTGATCTGTGATTCCATCCAAAACCATCGCCACAAGTTATCAGTACACAGTTGTATAGAATGTCTGTGTGCTGTCTGTAGCATTACAATTTCCCTTAACCTGTTCCACCATGACAGCCAGCTCCATGAAGACGAGGTGTGTAAAGGGAGAAGTGGAAGAACATCCCAACATCAGCACCTGAGCTCACTAGTGCTCTTATAGATCACAAATCCCCACAGTCAAGCTACATCTGGTGGAAAGCCTTCTCAGAACAGAAGAGTGGAGATAATTATAACAGCAAAGGAGGAATGAATCAGGAACGGGATGTTCTTGAAGCATGTTCTTCGGGTATGATGATCAGGTCTCCACAACCTTATAATGCATGGAGAGAGAGTGTTTTTCAGCTGTGTGCTTGGACTATGTGATATTCTTGGTCACTTTTAAGATCTGTACATAAGCAGTTGGATAAAGAATTCCACAGCATTACCTGTCAGTTTCATTAACCTCCTGAAGTCAGGTGTTCATCATCTGAACGACTGCGTTGCATATCCCAGTTGAGATTTTCCAGCTTTTTCAAATGCATCATTCCCCTTATAGGCAACTATTATTCTGGGTAATTAGATATATTTAAACTAATTTAATTTAATTGTTTTGAGAGCATGTCTAAACAGCAGGAGTTTAAAAGATCCTCTACGTGTCTAAAAACACGTCACATCATATTTTTGTGAACGTGCAAAATGGAGCGAGAGAGAAACTGGGTCAGTGCGTAAGGAATTCTTTCCCAGAATGCCAACGTTGCAAAAAAAAAAAAACCCTGTGTCTTCCAGAAGCCAGTCAGAGCTCTAAAAATCGGATCACGCCTAACTAGTGGCGCTAGATTCCATGCATGTACGTCAATATTAACGTTGCTGTCTGAAGTGCATTTTTTTTTTGTTTTGTTTTAACCATATGGTTGTAGCTTGTACGAGTGTCATGTGAAGCATGTGGCTGAGGATCTGTTAAGTGTAGGAAAAGGTATGTGAAAATCCACTGTGTTTTCCTCGTAATGTGTTTTTAATGTTCTGGAACAAGGGCCCAAAAGAACTGTCTGAATGAGTTATGAACGCACCAGACATCACTGTAACTCAAAAGCTTTGTTATGTAACAGCACACTATCACGCATCATGCTGGTATCACTTATCACTTCTTTGTGGATTTCTTTTTTTTTTTCTTTTTTTTTTTTGCGCAATCATCAAAGAAGAAGAACGCTTAAGTTAATCATGATGGTGACCACTGATAATCCTGATAAGCTTGATTGTCCAGAAGACGTTTTGTGGTTTCCCGTGTGAAGCATGTATTACAATTTTATCCATAACTGGATACCTCCTTCCACATGGTCAGAGCCTTCACCTCGAGCCAAGATGATTTTCATCACCGTCATGTCATAATTTACAAAACTTACAACAGGAAAGCGTTTTCGTGTTATTTTGCAATATGACTGTTTTTATTAATTGAAAGCCAGTCCACATGTAAATCTGATACTCTGCTGGCTGAACGAGCCAAACTGTATTGCACTGAACGCAGGAAATCAAGCTGACTTGAATAAAGCTCTCTCTGGATCTGGTTTTCGTTATCTCTGACCTTTCATTTGCCTGGATTCTATCTTAACTATGTTTTCCAACACTGTTAACAATTTCTTGACTATGAAAAATCACACTGACATTTTTCTTAGTGAGTACAGTGGTAAGGCTTACAGGACGTTGAAGCTTTAAAAGGGTTGATTATGCTGTTAATTTTCACATAATACAGTGATGTATAGCCTGTACGTGTCTTATATTTCAACGTTCTGCACTTTCATTGCATGTACACGTGTGCCTGTTGTTGAGAAATCCATCATGTACTGCATACAAGGTCCCTTAAACATGAAAAGCATTTTATTCCTTACGTACTTACCTATTGTATGCAGAATTTAAAACACCTAAATTTTGAAATCTGCTGCTTGAAATCACATTTAGCTAACAGGGTTATAGAAACTATCGACACCCCTATTGATATTGTATCAATTATAACTTTGCCCCTTTTAACATTTGCACTACTCTTTGCCATCTCATCACCTGCAACGAAGAAATTTTCCTGGATATTTAACGCTACAACTTGATACTTGATTTTTGTACCAAACTGGCCTTAATCGAATATTCGTCTCTCCATGGTTTCCATGTGATTGTATTCTAAATGGGTTTGGCTGCAGGATCTATTGTCTTACAAAACAAGACATTTAACACTGAGGCTTTAAAACCCAAGTTCCAACTGTTATGTCCTGCAGGGATCTTATAAAATGTAGAGCACTAGTTGTCTGACTTCTCGGCAGTCTTTGATTAGTGTCGTAAACGTCCCAGTGCAGCGAATCGTGATGCTTCTATGCCAGTGGTTAAGCAATATTTCCATGGACGGAACACGTATGAGAAAACATATAGTCACTCTGCTTGGCTAGCACATTTTTTGTTTTGAAACATGAACTCGATTTTGGCCGAAGCTCCAGGTCATGAGTTACTTCACCAGGAATGTTGCTCCTCAGAGATTTCTCCAGCAACAGACTTTTTTCAGCTCTCCATGGTATATTGTTCCTTGTATGTAAATGAAGAAGTACAGGATTTGAGCAGTTGTGGACAGCTCTGTGGTTCTTTTTGAAATGATCTTAACACGCACTCAAGCCGCAGGAGTAGAGTTAGCCATACCACAAGCTACGCTGAGTCCTCTTGATTTGCCAGCCTAGTGGTTCTGTTTAAGGATGCCTCAGTAGCATTATTTTAATTTACATTATGAGTATTAACAGTCAGCCAAGTAAGATTAATGAACATGTTATCAAGCTCGTTTTTTTTTTGTTTTCCTCGCTTCAAATAGCAGCATTAAAATTGCTTGTGTCTCCATACACGTACTCTGTACAGTGCATTTGCTAGTTGCACGAGTTAGTTGGAAACAAAGACCAGGTTACGTTTCACTTCTGAACAACTTCAATCTAGTCTTCTTTAGGATTCCTTGTTGTAGATATGTTTTTTAAGTTTAGACGTCGTTTCCTGCAAGTTTTATTGCTCCGAACCAAAATCTTTCATCTTTTATGTTCATGATGTTTTATCACGTTACGTCCATTGTGAAAAAATGCAGTGGTTTCTCTTGTTGATTCTTCCTGTTCAGAGCTTACAGTCTGCTCTGCTTTGATTTCCTTAATCAGTCATGAAAAACCATCACTTGTTTGTTAGCGCAATATTCCTCCTGTACACTAGAAATACATTCCATACTACAGTACATCATGGTATCGGATGCTGGTATCAGAGCATTTTTATAATTACATAAGCGTGGTATCAAATGTATACTGGTATCGGTTTTTGAGAGTTTAAAGGGGTCGTTTTTGTGCTTCTGAGCGCACCAGTACCGTGTCATATAGAGCAGAGTCTCCGGCTCTCACGGCACTCATCCAACTTACGGAGGACTTGATGATTAGCTCATGATTAGCTGATGAACTGATCTAGCTCAGCGATTCCCAGCCCAGTCATCAAAGCTCTTCATCCAGGCCAAATGTTTGTTAGAATCCAGCTCCCTGATCAACTGTTTCAGATATTCAGCACTTAATTACCTGATTTGAGGTGTTGCGAGCAAAAAATGTGGAAATCCTCTGGGTGTTTCTGCTGAGAAAACCATCGGAGTCGTGTAAGATACTTCACTGGAATGTCAAGGCTGTCTAAGTTGTAGTTCCTGACATTAATTATACTTAAAAAAAAATTTTTTTTAAAAACCACACACTATAATGGTGCACATGGCTTGGAAAAATGACAAAGTTGAATGTTCCTGCTATCGCTCCGTGTGTGTAATTGTGTGCACCATGAGGTAACAAGCCAAATCAATCATGAGCTGTAATTTCATTACATCGTGCAGGAGCAGGACTATATCAGCGAGAGTACTCAGTGCGTGGGTGGGACGTCTGTGTTTTCTATGGCTGTCTGATGGATTTCAGATGAGTGTTTTGATCGTATCGAGAGTATTACGTCTACACGTGAGCTTGCCCGCAGGTCACCTGTCGGTACTCAAAGACGCATCATGATGCTGCTTGTCGGTTTCTTAAGTATGATAGAGTGGATCTTCTAAGTGGATCTCATTAAATTCCACTCAGATGACGTGATGTTGAGCACCAGGGACTGGGGCAAGCACTCCAAACAGAAACTTGCATCAGTCACGGAAATAATGGCTGATTTTCCTCACGATAACAAGAGGAAATGCTGTGCGTGTGTGTATATGTGTATATATACATGTGTGTTTTTATGTGTGTGTATGAGAGAGATTAACTACAGGGTTTCCTGACTCAGCACTGCATCATGAAGACACAGACAAGCAAATCACTAGCTTGGACTCACAGGGCAAAAAATTGTACCCCCCCAGCCAAGTAGGTTCAACACCACAGTGTTCAAGGTACACATGAGAAACCAAATACTATACATTATACAACTTTTCATCCTACTACACGCAAAAAAAAGAAGACTTTATTTTCACATACACTTGACAATGGTTTCTGTGGTGAATAACGCGGCTTGTTATGAAGCTGGGGCGGTTACAGTTAAGGGTCATGATGTAGCATGTGATGGAGCACCACTGAAGCGGAAAGGGTTAAGAATTCAGCCACCACTATCCTGACAACCTGCAACAAAAAATTTGCTATAGCAAGCTAGATTTTTAGATTTAATACATGGACAGTTGAAATGAGCTGAAAATGTGGCCAAGTTGTTATTTGGTCGATGGTGCACGTTGTATGTTGGTCGACAGTCTTATGTATTAGTCGTATTTATCAGGCAACATGCTGCTGGACGGCATATTGCAACTTTTGTTGGTTTGTTTGGTCTGCTAGGGACTTGACACGTTTTAGTAATGTGAACACTCTGTACCATGCACACAGTTTGATTCGAACCACAGAACATGGTTCGAATCAAATATGAAAGCTAGCTCTATCAAAGTACAGAATTAGACTGCTGGTTGGAATGTGGGGTCATTAATTTGCTCTCCGTCTTCCCCTGCAATCTGGACATCTGCGCAGCATTGAACTCGTCTCGGGTTACTTTAGCTGATAAAGCCGTTTAGATGGTCCCTACTGACATTTTCTCCAAACTATTAGCACTATTAGGCATAGTGGTGTGAAAGTTGACTGCCTTGTAGTTTTCTTCTGTTTGTGTTTGTCTATTGGTGGATTGTAAGTAGGGATGTACCGCAATAGCAAATTTCATAATGACTCGATAAAACGATAGGTCTTCTGAGAAAAGTTTGCTCAGGCGAATGGAGCGAACGGGAGGTAGCGGGAACT
>JAQMYL010000009.1:26078163-26092842 GCA_030014365.1 Clarias pachynema | reverse complement strand
TGTGTGTGTGTGTGTGTGTGTGTGTGTGTGTGTGTGTGTGTGTGTGTGTGTGTGTGTGTGTGTGTGTGTGAGAAACATTTTATTTTGTGTGTGTACAGTGCGCGTGTATTGTTTATTATAACACACGTGTGTGCTCGCAAATAAAGCAAAAGCAAGTCTCATTAGAGGTTAAAGATCCATTTTTTCTCTCCCTCTCTGTATCAGCCTGTCGTGTGTGTGTGTGTGCGCGCACGCATAATTTGACACCGTGCTCCTTTACTCACTAACACACACACTCACTCTGGCCTTTACAGCCCCCCTCCCACCCCCTCCTCCTCTTGGCTTCACACACACATACAGACACACACTCTCTGCCTTAGACAGAAACTCTGCTCTGTCACGATTCTTTTCAAAGGTAAAGTGTGCAGGTTCATTTTTTTAAATATATTTTTTAAAACTTTACAGCAATTCCATTAGTATGCGCTCATGCGAGTGTGATTTGCGGTGATAATTACTATTGTTTGATGAAGGAAGATTCTGCTGCCACAACGGAGTTTTATTCCTCTTATACTTCAGCACTTAACACATAAATATCACATTAAAAGTTACATTCAGTGTCATGAAATGTCCATGAAACAAGCCCTGTTCTCACGTAAGAGAGAACCTCACAGCTTGTCCTCTTACTGAGAGAGTACAAAAAGCATAAAGGTCTTCTTTCCTGATGATGTGGGAAAACTTAAATTTGGAGTTTTACCTCTGACTGTAAGCACTGACACTGGAGACTCCTTCCACAACTTCACCACATCGAATACGCGTCTGTTTATGTGGAGCTTGTTCCCTCCATACAGTACAGTGATACATACAGTACATGTTCTGTAATTTGATGATGCAAAGAGAGAAAAAAGAGAGGAAACAAAATATGTAAAGAGGGAAAGGAATGAACAGGAGAAAATAAAAGTATGGAAAAGGAATGAAACAAGGATTAGAGGGAATAAATAATGAATGTAAGGAATGATTTAAAGAAAGGAAGGGAAGAAAAAGAAGGATACAAAGAAAGATGGCAAGAAAGAAGGAAATAAAATAAGGAAGAGGTAATTAAGTTGTTGGAGCTAAAGAAAGAATGAAAAGAAGGGGAGAGGGAAATAAAAGTGAAAGAAGAGTAAAGAGAAAATGGGGAAAAGAAAGAAGGAAAGAATACTATAATAGAAAAAATATATAAAATGTAAAAAAAATTTGCTGGATTAAAAAAAAGATACTTTTTCAACTGTCTGCTCTTTTTTTTAAAACTTTTTTTTTGGTTTGAAGTCAATAGAAGACAAGCACAAAATTCATAAACTGTTAAACTATAAAAGACACACAGTCTCGTAGTTCATATTTCCATTTTACTCGTACTGCATGTTTACAAACAGCATCGTTTATTTTTATGTACACTGAACAATAAAAAAAGAACTATACATTAATAACTCTGAGATTATAGAGACAGTAATGAGACATTATGATAAATTTCAACCTTTACATTCTGGAATAACCCGAGCGGAGATGTCTACAAACAGCCTCCGCCACATTACCGGCAAAAAAAACACATTATTATGGCACATTTTTAATACACTAACAAAAACCCTTCATCTGCACAAAACAGGAAAAAATACACATGTTTAATGTTTAAAACGCCGTCACATTATTTATTTCACATGAAAAAAAAAACGTCTCTGTGTGGGGAAAAAAGGAAAACAGAGCGCTTTTAAAGAGTTTAATTACAGACCAGCTTTGAGTGTAAACAAAACCAGATCCATTTATTAGTGAGCTGAACACACACACACACACACACAGCTGCAGAATGAAGATATTGTTTAGGATAGCTAAAAGTTGTAAAAATCAAAGTTTGAAATAGAGTATAAAAGGGGGGGAAAAACATCTGAAAAGAAAAGACCGAAATAAAGACAGTAAGGAAAGGATCGAGTTGAGGAAAGTACCAGGAAAAAGGAGCGAAAAGAAATGAGGTAAACATAAAAAGATTAACAGATAATGCTGTAGGGAGGAAGGGAGAAAGGAAAGAAAGAATTTTATATCAAAATAGGACTAAATCAAAAAGAGAGACAGGGAGTTAGTGAGGGAGGAAGAAATAATTCAATTAAAATGAAACATTTGAAATAGGAAGGAAAGAAATAAAGAACAAAGGAATAGAAGAGGTAGGAATTGTAAGAAGTGAAATAACCATAAATACATAAGAATTAAAAATATAAGGAAAAAATTCAAGGAATGAAAGAACACAACTAAAGAAAGAACATAAATGAGGAAAGAAAAGACGAACAAAAGAAGAGGAAAGTATGGACAGTGAAGGACAAAGAATAAGAACAGGAAATATGGAAAGAATGAATTACATAAGGAAATGATTAAAGAGTGAAAGAGGAAAATGAAGTAAAACTACAAAAGACAAAAAAAAAATAAGGAAAAACAAAAGCAAGAAATGCATGCGCGCACACACACGGTTTGACATGATGGAGAAAATGAAAGGGTCAGGAATCGGAGTTCTCCGTACATCACACATTGCACCTTTTAAATAAATAATGCTGCTTTTTTTCTGTGAATATTATACACAAGATAAAAGATATAATTCAGTCTGACTTTTTATAAGTGTATAAATAAAAGGACAGTAACATATAAATAAACATCCAGAAGACAGCTATATGAAATCTTCCTCTTCTTTTTTCTTTCTTTTTTTTTTTAAATTCTCCTGGAAAATAAATAAGTGTGTATGTCTATGTACAGTCTGAATACTGACTGCGCTGGAGCCGAGTCGCTGCTTCACACACTACAGTCGTGAGAATCCGTCTAGTCCAGATCTTATTACTCCTCCTCCTCCTCTTCATCCTTTCTCTGCTCATCAAGGAACACAGCAGCGCAGGAGCTCATGACTTTGAAAAGGAGGCAAATGAGTGTTTTGTTTTGTTTTTTTAAAAAAAGATAGATTTTGTTCCTTCCAGTAAAAACGCATCTAAAATGTTGATGCTTTGCCTGGTTCATGTGATGAAGCAGGTCGGGATCCGTGTATGATGGGAAGAATGAGTCAGTGGTCGACACCTGGAGATGAAAAGAAGAGGGATTTTAATTCTTAATCGTTCACATGACATTAATATTCCCTTATTACAGGTACAATTAAGGACACCTTTAAAAACATGTCCTGGTAAGAACGCCTATGAGAGTGGAGCTTTCTCAGGCAGTAGGTAAGTGTCTGGATGATCTGATTGCCGTGGTAGAATAGATAATGTGTTTCTCATACATATACAGCACTGAGCGAAAGTCTTGGACACATGCAAATAAATGCTATAAAACAAGTGTGCCTTTAAAAACAATTCAAATATAAAGTCCAAAAAACAGTAATTAATGAAACAAAGTAAGTATTTGGCCTGACAATGCTTTAAGGACCCTTTAGTCCCAGGTACAATTTCCACAGTTTTATAATTAGATTAGCTACTAATTTTTACTGAGCATCCTGCAGAACCACACAGAGGACTTTGTCTGTTGTACCTGCTTCCTTTTTGTCTCATATATAAACTCAGCAGCTTCCATTTAGTTTTTGTTTTTTTCTGAATGTGGTTGCTTATACAGTATAATGTGCTGCTTTCTTTCCTGGCGTAGAAATATTTTTTCTGTAACTTTTAAATTTGTGTTGGAATACTGATATTTGGAAATCAGAAATGGTTTTGTAATAACTCAAAAATTAAACCATAAAATAATTTAGAAAAATGCAAAGGAAAGTTTCTACTTACAAACACAATGTGCCACAATACTGTATGAGACGTTTTTGCTAAATAATATTGCTTAATTGCTAATTTTTCTAATTATGCAGTTGATATTGTAATCCTCGAGATTACGTCGTGCCAAAAAAAAAAAAAAGAAAAAACATTGAGCACCCAGGTCAACTTACTGTAAGTAAATTACAATTAAAGTTATTGTTAATATACACTGCCCAGCACTTCCTTGTGCTCCCAGAACTGCTCTTTCACAATTTGGGTCCTGGAATATGCCCCGTGCAATCAGGGAAGAGAAACTCTATAGATGTGATAACCTGGTGATTCAGTACATTCAGGTGGTCAGCTGACTGAATTTTATTGCCTCATAACGTTGCCGAGTCTAGACCTGAGCAACTGAAACAACCCCAGATCATAACACTGCTTCCAGAGGCTTGTACAGTGGACACTATGATACTATACTATCGCTTCATGCGCTTCCCTACTGACCCTGACCCTGGTCATACATCGCTCTGGAATAGGCTCAATCTGGACTCATCAGATCACATGACCTTTTTCCATCGCTCCAAAGTCCAGTCTTTCTGTTCACTAACAAACTGAAGCCTTTTTCTTCTCACTAACAAGTGGTTTTCTTATGGACAAACAGCTGTTTAGACCCAATCCTGTGAGTTTTCATCACATTGTGTGTGTGTGTGTGTGTGTGTGTGTGTGTGTGTGTGTGTGTGTGTGTGTGTGTGTGGAAATGCTCTTACTTTCATTATCAAACATAGCTCTGATTTCTGCTGGAGATTTTTTAAGCACAACTTCACCAATCGTTTAAGTGATCTCCATTCATTATTACTTTTCTGATCGCATTTCTTGCATGAAGTTTGAGGGTTCATCACTATCGTTCAAGGTTTTAAGAATGTGCTGGACGGTTCTTAATTGAATTTCAGTCATTTCAGCAATCTCCTTAGTTGCTTTCTTTGCTTGATGCAGAGCCTTCTAAAATGGTGTCTTTTTGAACAGGTAGTTTTGCTAGTTTTGTATGAACCTTTTTTGTTTTGTATTTTTATATGTATATAAAACTGTCAGCATAACGATGTGAGATATATTCCAGTTGCCGCCCATGGCACTATTGTGTGTGAGCTTTTATTTATTTATTTATTAATTTATATCTATACAAAACTGATACTGAATGTTCATGGTGCCAAGCGTCTAGGTACTGGGAATTTTCTACATATGTACGCCTCCTAGCGCCACAATTTCAATAACAGCAGTGAGCAACAAAAAATTTCTCACTTGTATGAAATTTATGGTTGATATCATGAAGCAACAAATCTGAACAATGTTTGCATTTCTTTACTCACTTACAGCATTAGTTCCTACCTGCAATGTTAACATTGACAGTTCCCATTAATCTTATGCTCTCAAAAACTATTTCGTATTAAAGGTTTATAAAGACATCACGAAACATTCAGAACTAGCAGTGAGCAAACATGATTTGATAATCAAAGCTACAAAGCAGAGCAAATAATGTTTATATGAAACAAACAATTTGCCTACTGATTAGTCTGTTGTTTTTGCATGTTACTTCTTATAGTGAGCCTAAACCATTACTTATTACTGCTCCTTAAATTCAAATCTATTTGCATTTTCTTTGGAAGAACACAAGTAAACCAAACCCTGAGCAGACTTTCATTCATTTGTTCATCATTCGTTCAAAATAACAACCTGAGCAAGAATAAATCTAATGTCTTACTTATAATTAGTAAATATCATTATGTAGCATTTTATTTGAGAAAAACCTATTACCAGTGTGTGAAAGATCATTGCCTGCACCTTAAACAATGTTATTATTCGTTGTTATTACAATTTTTCAATTTTTAAACAGGGACAATAAAGGGACAATAAAATCTTCAGTCTGCGCTAATGACCAGAATGTTTGTCAGTTTTACATTCCTGAACTGCCAGAAAGCTCTTGTTGGACCCTCGAGCAAGACTTTAAATGCTCAGCTTGGATTGGATCCTGTCTCGCTCAAAAAGCATCTGCCAAACGTATAAAGGCGAGTAATAAGACGGCATATAAATCCTTTAGAGCTGTGTTAATAACATGCCGTCCTGCCACATCACATAATCACCTCGTATTTTTTCAGTTTTAGGACCGAAACCAAAACATGCCTGGTCATGGGAGAGTTACTGTACTGCTACTGTAAATCTCTTTAAGCCTTGCACTAGATTTAATCATCGCCAACATCTGGCAACCTCACTCATGATAGAGTAAACTGCAAAAGATTGCATGCCCTTGGAGCAAAATGATATATTGTGCTTTTTCTTAAACACATTACCAAACTTTGCATAATTTTGGAGTGTTACAATCTGAAACTTAAACTGACTTAATTTTTATTATATTTCATAATCTACAAGACATGTAGTTGTAGGTAAAACCGTACTAGTTTGCCAAATAATTTCCAAATAAAAAATGTTAAGCTTGTGATTGCACTATTTTTGAGTGTGAAGCCCAAAAAAAATGGTTAAATATTAGTTTTATTGTAGTTTATTACGATCAGAAATGTCATAATTAGGTGACTAGATTCGACCTTTGTGCAATTAAAGCATAACATTATTTCTAAATACATTTTGTTAGGACAGAATATTGGGTCAAGTTCCACAAATCCTCCTTCATTATGACAGGTAATAAAAATGATCAGATATGATATGAAATATGATATTAAAAGTAGAAAAATATAAAAACACTGAAATTATATCAGTTAGCAAGATGCTGTTAAAGTTTCTGATTAAAATTTTTATTTTCTAAAGAAGCTATAGCCTTTCATTTCAATTTGTACACAGTAAAAGCATAGGGGGTGCAAATATTTGCACTCACATAACAAATGATTGAAAAAAAAGATTAAACTCACAATGTGGCACGCCTCATTTATTTACTGGAATGTCTTCACAGGAATGAATAGTTAGTTCAGAAATGTGAAAAAACACTTAATATACTAACTTACAAATCTCTCATCAATGATGTCATCAAAGTTCTGTGCCTTACTTTAGCATTTGAGGAGCTAACTAGGAATATGACTTGTAGCAGATGCCATCAGGACCGAATCTGAGCTTGGATAATTACTCATTATTGTTTCAAGGAAAAACATTATAGAGTAGTTAGAGTTTGGAAGGTAGTGAGGTCAAATCCCACTGGGTTTAGGTCAGAGATGTCAGGTTCATAACCTCATTTAAGCCTGGTCTCAGTGGAGTCATCCTTCAGGAGGAAGTGAGTAGTATAATTGTCACTAGAGTATCGCTAGAAGTTTTGTCTCATTTAAAAGTCATTTTAATAAAATTAACAAACAAACAAGTAAATAAATAAGGCGTATATAGTTTTGTAAGAATACTGGTAAAGATTGCATTATGCTGTATTAAAAATGTACTATCTACAGCATTTAACGTAGATAAAATACAAAAAAAGAAAGAAAAATTGAGGATCTTTTACCTTTAAGTTATGGTCATATGACCGAATGAAGGCCACACCTACACCCCGACAACAAGCTCAAACTATCAAAACAACCAACTTGTACTGATCATGTGTACATCATTAAAACACACCCATCTTCTGACTCTCATCCCGTGTGAATCAATCAGAATTACTACAGACGTCTGTATAGGTACACTATGTCCAGAAAACTACTGTAGTCAAAGTAACATCTGCAACTCCGTTAAGAGTGATGATTATTTCATTCTTTAAAAAAAAAGTTATATGTTAGCGCTGCTGTCAGACAAATAAATCTTTCCACAATGAGCTTCAAGACACCATAAATTAATTTCACACACACACCAATCTCTTTGATCAAATTTGCAAAAAAACACAAACTTATCTAATAGGACGCATCACAAAAACAGCAGAATACACTCAACCTAGATCTCTGTGTGAACGTGTGTCCTTCACGTGATGGACACACGATGCAACCTCATGGTTTTAGTTAACTTTTCAGACTTGACCAAATACACTGTAGTTTAGGGCAGAGGTCTGAATTCTTGATGGACTTTGGAGTTTAAAAAATTAAGATTTAGAGAACTTTTTTTTTTTACAAAGAAAAATCAATTCTGAGCACAAAAAGGAAGAAATTCAAACAAACAAAAGCCCCTTTACTGTTATTATCTTACACAACAGCACTGTTGAACTTATTGCTTTCATGGACGTAACACAACATTAGTTGTAGCTAAACATATTAAAAGTATTGTGTGTCCTTAATAAATGCCAGCTGTAATTGCTGTGACTTGAGAGGAATAAAACCGGATCGACTTCATCTCATTACACCAACTTCTTGTTGATTATTTTCCTTAAACAGCACTATTAGACTTATTGTGTTACTTGTAATTATAGATGAACATCTGTGAAACCAAATACACCAGAAATCCTGATATTATTCATTACATTCCTTTATGCTTTTCACAAATGTTTGCAGTATCTAAAACTCAGAAACTCAAAACTATGAACTGCTGAAATGCTCTCCTCTCATTTCTAACTGCACCAAACTAATACAATTTACAAATCTGCTTTGATTGACACTAAGGGAGCATTGTGTGTGTGTGTGTGTGTGTGTGTGTGTGTGTGTGTGTGTGTGTGTGTGTGTGTGTGTGTACTTACAGTTACAGGACCCGGAGTGTTTGACCTCGAGGACGAGACCTTGCGAGCAGGCGGCCCGATGCATCTCACACTCGCTGCGGTACGTGACGTTATCGCTGGCGCACACGCTCTCTCCAGGAAGACTCTCGGGACACTCGTTCTCGCACATGGCGCACCGCCCTCGGCCCGCCCTCATGTCCCAGAGACACTTCTTTCCTTCTGGACAGTGGATGTCATCGCACGAGTGGGCATCTGAGGACACAGAGAATTAATGAGACACACTGAAGTGATCAGTCTAGACAATATGCAGTCATGTGTTATTATTGCATCACAGCAAGATAATAAGCACCACATTTTCAAATGAAGGGTTATATAAGTGCTGGGCACAGCTTTAAGAACTCAGCGTAGTCCTGATTAATGATTAGTCCCATCCTGCTGAGGGTCAATACATGGATTCATCTCTAATCCATGAACTTCCTGACCATAATCCAGAACTCTAAAGTTGTTTTCTGCCAGTCTTACCTATGCACTTGCCCTCATAGGCAACCCCAATGGACCTTCCCAGAACGCACGTGGCTTGTCGGAGATGGCAGGCGCTGAGGTAAACCTCGCCGTCGTTCCCGCACAGGTGCTGCTCAGGCGAGGTCACTTCTGGACACACTCGCTCGCACGTCACACAGTAGGCGTTGTTGTTCTGATCCACCACGCAGGACGAGCTTCCCGGGCATTGCACTTCCTCACACGTCTCTGTGAGGAAAAGTAGTGAGATAATATTGCAATAAATGATATCACGGTCTGCTTTTTTAGTAGTGTAGATTTAGAAGTGTACTGATAACCCCCCAACCCTCGTACCTGTTTCTTACAGTTATGCTACAAGTTGCATCAATGACAAAATCAGTGGCCTACTTTGTAATTACACAATCTCTTGTGTTGCAGAACATTTTCACTCATTTCCACTAAAACCTAGGCTTTTAATTATAACATTAGCAAGTTTATTTTGAATGAAATCCATCGACCTGGCCAAACACAACGCCATTTCAGAAGAGCAAAGAAAAAAACTAGGAGATTACTGAAATCGGAAAACTAGAAAATAGTTAAGAACTGCGCAAAACATTGTTAATATGGTTAAAAACATATTGGTGAGCATGATCAGAGATCACTTAAACGATTGGTGAAGTTGCATGATAATAAATGGGCTGTAATAGTCAGAGCTCTGTTAAATGATGAGAATTCACAGGATTGGGACTAAACAGCTGTGTCCATAAGTTATATGTTAATGAGACTCATCAGAAAAAAAGGCTTCAGTTTTCTAGACTTTGGAGTGATGGAAAAAAGTCATGTGGTCTAATGAGTCCAGATTGAGCCTATTCCAGAGCGATGGGCGTGTCAGGGTAAGAAAGGAAGCGCATGAAGTGATGCACCCATCATGCATAGTGTCCACTGTACAAGCCTGTTAATGTTATGATCTGGGGTTAAACGTGATTGAATGAAATCTTAGAATGACTTTTTTTCTGGCCAGTGGACATTAATGATATATTTTAAGGCAGTCCTTAAAATATAGGACGGTTTTTGAGGTTTGTGACGTGGTTCAAATCCTGAAAAGATGTGGTTTAAAAGTTTCGTTTTTAAATCTCAGATCTTTATTGATCACAGAGTTTCAAACATTTTGTTATCTAGTGTTCACAATCACAGGCGTTTGTACTCACTCTTGCACTTCCCCTGATACTGGGCCACCAGGTTGGGGTATCTCCTGCACTTTGCTCTTCGAAGCGCACACTCGTTGCGGTACGTGCCCCCGTCCGAGCCACACACCGGACCCTTGAATGTGTTGTTGGAGCAATCCGGAGCGCACACGCAGCGTGGTTTGTTTCTCCGGTTCAACTTGCATTTCCTCCCAGGACCACAGTCCACGTTATCACATGTCTCTATACAGGTCAAAGGTCAGGGAATTATTTGGTCAAACAATTGATCCATTTCTGCAATACTTCTGTAGAGTTAAATGCAAAAGTTTGCACACCATTGAGACAGAATTTTATTTGGAATTAGAAAATTGTGCTTGGGTTTCCATGCACTGTATTTTTCAGATCAGGTCATGGTAGGTTTTTCTTTTCTTTTTTTCTTTTTTTTTTTTTTTTAAGAATATTTTTGCCTATATTTATTGTATTGGATGATGTGATTAGATTTCCATAATTCAATCCTCTATACACATCCTTTAAATTCATATACTATTAGGGATGTGAACATTTGCACTCAAATGCTCATCTAGCATTTCATTTTTCATTTGCAGTTTATGTTATGGTTAATTTTTTGCAATAGAAAAGGCGAGCTTCTGGTCGAATGGCGTACCTTTACACGGTATGCAGTTCGGTGCGCCACCCTGCATGAGCAGCCACCGGAACAACGTGTTGCTTGGAACGTCCTCCTCTGTCCACGCCATGCCGAGCCTCTCGCTTCTGCAGCAGTCCTCGCGGCCCATACCGGGCTGGTAGAGCATCTGACAGCGGCCGTTCTTCCCCTGCTCATACCAGCAGTTCCCGGCTGGAAAAAGAAAGCACAAGGACAAATTGTTTCACAGTTAAGGATTTACACATGATAATGAGCTGCATTGATCTGATTACGGGAAACACGCACGGCTCCGAGCAGACCATGGACTCAAATCAGGTGCTTCTTATCAGGTTTAGCAGAGGTGCATGAGTTTATCCCAGTCCTGGTACTTTAGTCTCAAAATCTCTGAAATAAAGGTACCAAACTGCATTTTTTCCTACTGATAGCATACCACCATCCAGAGTACCCCTTTTACCTGAGAAGGTGAACTTGGTACACCCTTAATGTCTTGTTTTCAACAATGGAACCAGTTCTGTATCAGTGGTCACTAAGTTCTAGTTATGTGCTAGAAATATGCTTACAAAATGCAAAAGCATGTTCCCTTGATAACATCTCGCTTACACCAAGAAAAGTGTCCACTTAGTACCTATATTTATATTGCAATTCTTTATTAAGAGGTTTATTTCTTTACTACATATTTAAGATTTGAGACAAAGGAAGGAAATATAAGCATTAATGCAGAAAAAGACATTCTTTAGGGAGAAATAAAGGGGGGGGAAATCTCCTTAAGTCTGCACTGTAAGATATAAAAGTACCAAACTGTAATTTTCCTTGTTCGTAGTACGGTACCATCAAAAGGCAGATCTTTTCTACCTAAGGCACATAATTAGACATTAAGAATAACTGATGTACATTTAAATCTCCCTTTAAAAAACTAGCTAAAGGTACACAATGTGCATCTCCACAGTTAGAAAGATTATGTGTGATGAAACAACACACTCGACAAAGAAAAGTGCACTTTAGTACCTTTATTTCTAATGTATTTTAATAATTGTCTTTATTCTTAATGGATTGTGCAGGTGAGATTTAAGTCAAGCTAAGAAAAAAAAGGCAGGACTAAAGTAGGAAAAGCATTTCAGCAATAAATAAGCACTAAAATATGTTCCACATCAGCCTGGACACATCGTCCATTTCCTTTTCATTAGGTCAGTACCGTTATCTTCTGTACCTGCAAATGTGGATCTCGTACTTAAAAAAAGAGTGAAGGCTCAAAGGTTTTAAAAACACCTGAAGGTTAGAGAAGCTCAGCTCAGCTCAGAGATTACTGTACTGTTTGTTTGAGCTTTTACTCTGAGGTTTGTCACTGATCAGGCATCAGTTTAATTACAGAGCTGCACAAGACACTTGACACATGATACAGTGTGTTAAAGTGTCCATGAGTGCATTACTGAAGTGCACTGTCGAGGAAATAAACCTGATACAATGTAACCACAGTCAAAATACAGCGAATACAAACATGCAATCAACAATCCCTGCACAAGTCTTAAACTTTTTTACTTTTTTTTTTTTTTTTTTTCAGTGCCAGGTTCCAGGTTCAGATCTGATCTCGGGTCAGTTTCCCTGATGGAGACAATAAAAGGCTTTGCGTTTGCACCTTAAAAACTTCTCCTAGAATTTAGGAGTTCAATTCATAAGAAAAGCAAAAAAGGTTAAAAGTGCATTTCATCTCATAACAGCACTCTGTAACGGGTCTAAAGGAGTTCCTCAGACATTTGGCATTTCCCTGAGTTTGCACATGACAGCAGTTATAACGCGTTATTACCGTTAACCCCGTGCTCATCAATCAAGTGCGCGAGCCACAGGAGGAGCAGCGACGGAAAGCGGAGCATCCTGATCCCAAAACTGATCCTGATCCCAAAACTAATCTGATCCTGATGCTGATAATCCCGGTGTGTGTTGTTCCTCACACTGATCCCAGTCCGGCTCTGTCACACCGCTCACATCCTCTCCCGCTTTTTAAATCTATAAGCGCGTCTGCGCTCCAGGGTTGCCAGATTGATGAGAGAGAGATTTATTTATTTATTTTTGTTACTTTTAAATCTAACATAAACCGCACATTTAAATGTTTGCATTTCCATAATAGATGGGGAAGAAATGGAAAAACGTTTTCTTTCTTTCTTTTTCTTTCTTTCTTTCCTTTTTTATTTTATTATTTTTTTTTTTTTACAGTTTATTATAAACAGAGGCACCACCTGGGACTCTCGGGCCCCTAAAAACCTAATATACAGATATCCTGGGGCCCCTAACCTTGAAGAAGACAAATCCTTTCAAGTGTTACAACATTTTTAAGTATTTATGGATTCACCTTGACTGTTGTACCTGTAAGTCCTCCAACATCTTCAGGAAAGAGGAGTTTACAGATTGTGGTTTCTTTAGTAGATTCAAGATTTAATTTGCCATGGTGTGTACGTACACACACCAACAGTATGATCATTGGAATTTCGTTTGTGTAGAAACTCTCTGTGTCAGTGATAAATAAATACATAAATAATACTACAAGAATAAATATAAGAAGGATTTTGGCTAACAGACTATAAAACACTATAACATTTATCTTGTACACTGTGGTATGTTTAAAACATGATCCTCAGATATTTAACTACAGGCGGCACAGTGGTGTAGTGGTTATCCCTGTCGCCTTATACCTTGAGGGGTCGAGGGTCTGTACGCGTCTGCACCTTAAGCAGTCCCACCTCTGGGTCTGTACCCGTGGAGTTTGCATTTTCCCCCCCATGCTTGGTGGGTTTCCTCCAGGTACTCCGGTTTCCTCCCACAATCCAAATACATGCAGATTAGTCTAACTGGTGTTCCCAAATTTCCTGTAGTGAGTGAATGAGTGTGTGAATGTTGACCAGAGGTCCTACCATGGTTGTATAAATGGGAATAAATTCAGTGGTCATCATTGGTCTCCATGGCCCCTAGTTGGACTACAGAGGGTCCTAGTTGGAGATGGATGGATGGAGATACTGAACTAGTGCACTCAAATAAAAAAAAAATTCACTTTGTCATGAGGTTTAATTGCACATATGATGTCATCTTTATGCAGCTTGTTAACATGACAAGCATTTTTGTGTTATTAAGAGACAGAGACAAATGGTGCAGGAACGACTGTTTATAGCTGCTATAATGTAGTAAGAGATTGTTTTATGACTCATGATAATTCCTAATAATAAGATAAGAAGTATAAGTAGTGTGATGTACAATGATTTATGGATTAAAAACTGTAATAATTGATATATTGCTTTGTCAAACTCACTACAAATGAAATAATAAACAATCTATTTTAACGTATGAAAATATTAAGAAAAGTAATAAGTAATAAAATAATATTCACTCAACCTAATCTTTAAATCGGGGCTTTTAAACGAACAGAACCCCGACGTGTATAGACAACTCATTTGTCTGGGTGATCCCAATCAATCTGGCAACCATGTAAATATTTTTGGGAGGGCGGAGTTGTAAAAGTTGTGGTGGGCGGGGCCATGCTTGAGTAACTTCACTCACTAAACTAAAAACATTTAACCAGGTGTTTCATTTAGCAGGTATTTTAATTAAAAGTTATTTTAGTGCGTTCAAAAAATATTAATTTATAATAATACTACTAATAATAATAAGAATAAACGGCTGATGTTTTGGGATATATTTTACATACCTTATGAAGTGTAAAAGAAAGAATTTGAAAATTTGTTTACTTAGATGTGAATAAATATTTTGTACTGAACCCAAAGTTATATATTCTGTTCTAAAGTGCGCTTCTGAATAAATAGGAATAAAACCAGAGACCAAAATTATGTAACGTTAGCAAGTAAGAGCTTTATCTTGTCACTTTGTCTCCCTCTAGCGGCCAACAGGGGCCGCATGCTCTTTCACACGAAAGAAAAACGGACCTGCATGGACTTGATTAAACAGGGCATGGAATATCTCAAAGTGCAAACTGATAAACAAGTGTATATA